>JBAMJR010000043.1:2490000-2562500 GCA_038501785.1 Myoxocephalus aenaeus | reverse complement strand
TCCATCACCATAGTAACTTTTTCTTGAATGGAGTTGGTAAACGTCCATCCATCTCGGCCCCTTCAGTATTGCAATTGGTGGTTGGAAAGCCTTCATTCAAAGATGATTGTGAAGATGTTGTTGTTGTGTCAAGGGTATATTTACAGGCAATGAGTTCGGCATGTGGCGCATTCATGAGGCGTGAGGGAAAAATCTTTATCACGATTTCTTTTAAAGAGACAGAGAGTCTGAACAGAGAATCGGGTGATTTTCCACAGCGCGGCGATATTAAGTGCACCGATATTTTTTTCTTTCGACTTTTCAGATCGTGACGACCTTGGACCTAACTATCCGCGACGCCTGCCAAGAAACTGGAGTCTGTGTCACATGATCGCAACACCTCCTCACGCTCTGCGGGAGGGCATGCAGTGCCAGTGTGAGTGACGGGCAGCGTGAGCCAATGAGCTTCACACCGAACCCGGCCCTCGTCCCAGACAGGGACAAGCTCCCGCTCAAAAAGAGGGACCAAAGGCCGGGCTCACCATCACAGCATCAGCAGCATCAGCAGCATCAGCAGCATCAGCAGCATCAACAGCATCAGCAGCAGTGTGACACTGCAACATTCAAGGCGCCCTACCCTTACAAGAGCCCCAGTGAGTTTAGGACAAAACACACAGGCCCTTTCCAGCCCGTACCGAGACGGGTTCCTGCGCTGTACCAGCCCTGGACGCAGACTCACTCATCCACCAGTTCCAAACCACACGACCTCTCTGCATTCAGGGATCATCGTGGCTGGGCCGAGTGGAGACAGTTCAACCCCCTGCACCCTGGATGGGCCTTCCCTCAACACTATCAGCACCACGGCCACTTGTCTGGCACACCTGCACTCCACCTGGGCCACCCACACCTCCCCTCCAGATTCAGCCCCGTCTCCCTGGTCACTGAGGGTTTCCAAAGGGCGCGTGGAGGGTACGGCTGGGAGCAGCTCAAGACATTGAGGGACGACAGTTTAGACTCGGAGAGGCCGAGCAATGGAAGGAACAAAGGGCCATATGTGAGGAGAAGAGACAGAAAAGTTGAGCATTTCCCCAGGGCTGAAAAAGCAAGTCCTCCGTCACCGAGCACATGCCTACCTCACTCTCCACACGAGGACCTCACGCGGAAATACGAAGTGTTGCACAAATCAGCAAAGGTTGTCGAGCATCCCGCTCCTGGACATTCCTCGGTGAGAGTTTCCCCCGGCGACAGCTCACGAAACACATACGCCACCATGAAGGAGGACGCCTTGAGATCATCGGCTCTCCCATCTTCTGAGCAGGCTTCTTCTTCCTCCTCTTCCTCTCCGAACCATTTCCCCTGGCTGCTCCCTCACTTTGTGGCCGGCTCTCTGATCGAGCTCAGAGACGGGCGGCTGAGGAGGGTGGAGCACCTGCAGACGGAGGACTTCCTGCTGGGATCCCTGGCCTGTCCAGACCTGCGCCTGAGCTGCTGCACGGTGCAGAGCATCACCCCGTCAGCCTCCTCCATCTCGCGCCTCCTCATCCTGCTCCACGACCAGCAGTCCCAGGTGACGGACCATCACTCTGTAGTATTAACTGTTCACAACAGACCCTTAACATGCATTATCTTTTGTATATCTACCCAATGTTGCATTCGGATCATATGGGAGATGCTACTGATTGAATGAGGTTTAGATAAATAGTGTAAATACTTAAATCCTCTCAAATTCGTCATGATACAAAGCCGTTAGTCTTTTCTATTACATGTTAAAGGGCAAGGCTGGTGGTATGTTATATTGTGAATAATTACAATGGACAGATTTGTTTTAAAGTATAAAACCTGATGCATCTCTACGCCATAGAGCTCCGTTGTGCATAATGCATGAATGTATAAATTAGCCAAACTAAGTGACAATGAGCATGGGCACTCTCCCATACACTGTCCTGCTAGCATAACATATCAGCACACAATACTTGTAATAATACAGAAGATATTCCTCACACTCTGTTTCAGTACTATATGGTTTGCGACCATGTCTGCCCCACTGGGAAGCACTGGGTAAAGAACAAAGCATATGGCCCATCCGTTTAGGGTTTTGCTGAGAGTAAAGGAAAAAAAAATTAGCCTATCTTTATACTTTTAAATCAATCAATCAATCTCGCGATGCATACTACCATGCCTCAGTTTTTACTGGGATTCTTTAATTTTTTCTCCAAACCCCCCAAAAAATCATAAGATATAACTTTTTGAGTTCTATAATTATATCACAAAAGTAATGGTAATAGTGGTACTCATCTGGCTTTAATTCTTTTAATCTAATTATCAAAATAGATAGTACCATTTAATCATTACGGCAGGACCTTGACCTGACATTTGTGTTTGGCATGTGGTGATAGTTATATCTCTGGGCCATCAGTGTGAACTGTGCAAATAGCTTATCAGCACAGCCCTGCATCCATCAAAGGTCTCTATTGACGCTTCAGATAAGTAGCCTACATAAAAATAAAAAAAAGATTCCCCAAACAGTAGCACCCCCTAGTGAACGAGTGTGTAAGCTGCATTTTCTGTGTCTAATCTTCCTGTACGTATGTGCCATCCTCCTCCAGGAGCTGGTGGACGTCTATGTGGAGTACCCGTTCTTTGTGCGAGGGGCCGGCTGGTCCTCCTGCAGGCCCCAGAGGACCGCCCGTCTCTGTGGCCTGCATTGCCGGCAGCTCAGTGTGGGAGACATCTGCCTGGCTCTCACCCCTGTCTCCGCCTCCCAGCCTCCACCGGCAGCCACCCTGGAGCCAAAAACCTCGCCCAGTAAGTCAGAGGGAGGGTGTGAGTCCCTGAAGGCATCGCCACCCCGGGACCCCCCGGGGCCAGAGCGGCCAGCAGGGGGCCAGAAGAAGGAGGCAGAGGCGGTCCGCAGGAGACACTGTTCTGCTCCCGAGTTGAGAGGTCCAGGGACTAACTGCATGTAGGGAGGACAGGAAGCGTGTCGATCTCTTTTAAGCTCCGCTATACTCTGTATTTGCTGTCTTTCTACCTCCTAAATCATATTTCTGTGCTTGACTGTTGTTTTTCAATTGTACCTAAGGAGTAAATGCTAAAGAGGAATGATTAGATAAACTCTCAGGATTCCCCCGGAGGGTAAATTTATATTAGAGTAAGTCAAGGGTCAGACGCTGACAATGTGAGTCGAGTTAAACGTTACAATTTCTGCAAAGTCTCATGTGAGGCTCTGTGATTTAATTTATTTTGAGAAGCTGTTGCTAGTGACAGCGAATTTTTAGAACGCTCTCGTAGGTTCAAAGAATATTGTTTGGGTTTCAAAGCATGTTCAAAGTCTTCGTCTCCTTTCAAGCCGTTCTGGCAAAATCAGCCCACGCTCCTTGAAAAAGCACAGAAGAATACTCCCTCAGGTCTTTCACCGCTCATCATATCGTTTAAAGTTGTATCTTTTTCCCGCCTCAGATTACGTAAGACTTCTTTCTGATCATTAATGGTGGTTTCATTCCAAATTACTGCATTTCCTTCATTCCTGTCTGAGAGTGAATTTTCAATCAATACCACTTCGATTGCATCACCGGGAGTGCGTTTTACGCTTCTACCTCTATTTTCTATTTAAGGTGACATACGTATAATCTGTTTTTAACGGCGTGGGCTGTGTTGTAATATGCTGCGTTGGAAGTTCTCAGCTTCTCAGTGAATGTCAGTGTGAATGCCTTTATTTGCCTGGTTGTTACAGTATATATATCTGCTTTGCTCTTTTTCAAATGTCTGTCTGATTGTTAACCGTGGAGACGCTTGGGCAACTCAAAGTACTTTAAAAGCACAAATCTGTGATTGGTGTACGATGTCATATGTCAGCGCTGCAATATGATTTCCTTAAGTAAACATCGCACTCATTTTGACAATTAAATTGTACAACGTTGAAATGCAACCCATGTGGGCTCAACTATGATGTCACAATTAGGGCAGATAGGGTGCTGTACACACAGACCGGGTCTTTACCTTGTAAAACAGTTTTCTCACTGTTCAATAAATACATGTAAAGTTTCTGCACCATTTTCACATAAATGTCCAAAACCCATCAACACTTACGAAGGATTAATTTACAAGCCGGAGGTGCGTGGATGACGGCGTGAGGAACCTCATCGAGGCCAAATGAGGTAAAAACACACACCTGCTGCTTGTTTTACAGTTTCCATTTATTTATCTGATGGAATAAAATCACAGCCTCCCTTTTCTCATCAGAAAGCAGCTGCAGTCGGGGCGACGGTGCACACCTCTGATGTCCGTCTCGGGAAGATGAATCACTAACATTGTGCAGATTTCACAGGCCCGGTGACTTATGTCTGCACCAGGACACTAGGTCCAACGGGCAGGTCGTCCAGTCTCACACTGTTATGAACGTTCTCGAGTGCCATTCTTCACTGCGCTCCTCTACATCTGCAGCACACACGCGAGCTGCCAGATGGCAAACACCTGACCCGGTCCAAGTGGCCGGCTGCACAACCAGTTCAGCACCAGCTGTTCCAAAGGGAAAGGTGCCGTGGTTCAACGGGAAGATGGAGATTTACCGTTCCATGAGCTGTGGAATCAGTTACCAAATGCACATTTCCACCCAGGCAGTATTTTATATTCTGATGCCTTATGGTCAGGGCCTGAATGAAAAAATGCAGAGAGATATGTGTTGCACATTACAGAAAATAGTAACCTCTTAATTGCAAGTTTCCAGCACTGAATGTTTCGTTTGAGTCTCTGAAGTAACTCCACATTGCTTGGCGTCCTTTCAGTGCACTTTTTCTAGTCGAGCTCAAGAGAAAGCAAAAGAAACCTCTTTGTTCAACCTTTCTCTGTTACCAATAATTGTATTTGGTTTGTGGTAGTGGTTAATACTGCATTGGAGGCTCAGCTGCTGCTCGTAAAAAACAGAACGCCAGATTATTTAAAGCTCGTTCTGTGGCAGAAGCTCCCTGGTGACCAACCAGTCAATCATCTCTTGTCTCTGGTTCCTTCACTTCCGCCTTTCTTCAGCGTCTTCCCCCCCTTTCCCCCTCCTACCCCCAAATTGCAGAACTCACAGGAGGGGGTTTCGAGCGGTCAGTGGCAGCCGCACGCTCTGACCACCATGTTGCGATATTTCTTGAGAATGACGTTGGAGCTGTCGTCAAAGTAGAGCACTGAGATGCCGTGGAGCTGCGTGGGGGCGCAGCAGGGCTTGGGCACTGTGCCCGGGTTGATGAAGTGCACCTGTGGTCAGAGGAAGCAGAAATGAATCCTTACAAGAAGTGGAGGTTGCAGTGAAAGCGCCTGTCATCGTTCGGCTGTCTGGGACTTACCAGAGTTTGCACAATGGCGTGGTTGGTGGCATTCATGTAGGAGTTGAGAGGGAAGGCACATTCTCCCTCGCAGTAGTACGCTGCATAGCCCTCTGGTGCTATGATCCAGTCCTGCTCGGAGTAAAACCAAAATTAAATGTCAGTTAGCTGTCACTTTTGGACATGAAATGAAGGGAAATTATAGTAAAATTAGATCATAAATTGTAAACATACCTGCCATCCCAAATCTCTGAAGCTGACATACAGCTCGTGCTTTTTGCATCCCTCTTTGGAGAGGCCACGGTTATCTAAAATGTAAAACACACAAGTATGAGTACACGCAGGTATCAAAGTACAAAAAGTAGCAAATGGCCAGTTGATCCGAGTCACTTAAACCGCGACTAGAGTCAATGCTGGTGAGGTTTGAAGGATTCAGGCACCTGTTGCAGCCTCCACTGCCTTTAGTGCATCTTGGACAGTCTTCTGGGGTTTGGAGCGGTTGGACTGGCGCCCCTTGTGGCCGTGGGCCGAGCGGACGCTGCGGAAACGCACCTCGTTGGCTTTGATGAAGGCCACCATGAAGGGCTGCTTGTCCTGAGGTCCACTGCTCGTCACCAGCCCCGCCAGTCTGGGGTTCCTCCTCTGACCTGTAATGGGAGACCGGGTGAACAAAGGTATTGAGAGACTCAACCAACCACTGGACACGACAATACCACACGTCTAAGTCTCTACGAAACAACCATTTGTTCATTCTAATACGACCAAAACGACCAACTTGCACTCTGTAAGAGAATTACTCAATATGTGATGGTCCTTTTCCTCACAGGGTTAGGAAGCATTAAATCATCACTCCAGACAAAGACTGTATTTGTGCAGTTGTTGCTGTTCCCCATGTGAGTTAATGTATAGCGATGACTGACCGTGGCTGTCCTCTAGGACCAGGCGCAGGCCGAGGTTCTGCTCAGGGTTGAGCAGCCAGAGGTTACTGGTGTCGGTCAGGTCAAACACCAGCCAGCCCTCCTCTGCAGCCCACAAGTCTCGCTGCTCCAGCAGCAAGAGCTCCACTTCCCTGAGGAGAGGAAGGCATGTCATTAAATACAAGGCATTTCAACGTTAAAGGCATTGAGTGTGCAAAATCCAGATTTTTGATGGAGTATCCTTGTTTGGCTGCAGACCTAAATATTCGAAATGTTACTTTGTTTGACAGAATGTCTCTTTTTAAGTTTCTGCAAATGGATTTTCGTTCCTGAAATGAATGGAAAGCAACGGCCATCTAAAGGTGTATGGTATGCATGGGGAAATGTAAAAAAGAAAAAAGAATGTGTGGTCCTGTAATTGTTAGAAAGTATTTGGACAAGTTGTTTTATGTTATTTTGGCAAAGTACGCAAGCACATTGGGTTATAAATGAAACAATGACTTTCAGGTTAAAGTGATAATGTTCTGCCTTTTGTTTAAAGGTGTTTACATCCATACTCTGGGAACAGTGTGGGAATTGTAACCCTCCTTCTTGATATTCCCTCAATTCAATGAAGCAGGAAAATAATAGATAAAGGCAGCCAAGAAGTTTTATGGCAAAAAAATGGAATGTTGCTGTTGTTCAGCCAAGTCAGACACCTGATGTCAGTCCAACTGAGAATGTTTTTTGCTGACAAGGAAAGATGATGAATAAGGCTTTTTCAACATAGTTGATGTATAACTGCAAACAAACCAAATCTAAAATATGATAACTTTGATTAGGTTTATGTTTGTTTGTCCAATTGTCACCTAAAACTGTTCAATTATACACAAACGGGAATAAAGCTGAGAGAAGTATTGAACCGAATATTCATTGTTTCAAATCCAATGTGCTGAAACACAGAGCCGACACAACAGAACATGTAAAAGTGTCCGGTACATTTCTGACTGGACATTTTTCTTAGGGAATCGAATAAAAATGATTTGCATTATAAATTAAAACAATAAATTATAAATATTTTGAGTGCAAGATTACCGAAGATTTGACTCCTGATACATGATTCACACGATGTCATGAAGCATCGTGTGAATCATGTATGCACCCACAACCAACTGCCTTTATCAAAGCAGCACTTTCCTAACATCCCAGAAGAAATCTCCCGCGCTGGTCCGGGCCGTCTTAAGGGCAGATTTCACAGACAATGGCCGCGTTTGCACACTCGAGTTTCAGACCCTCGGGGCAGACGTCTGCCTTCAGCCCTGCCGGCTGCTCGTCTGTGTGGAGTGGCCTTTTGTGTGTCTGTGAATGACAATGGTGTTGCCTCTAACGCCGTCTTCAGCCCCGCTGTCACCGGTGAAGGACTTTAAATCTGATGCCGTCAGTACACGAGTCCTCCCGCTGAGAGAGTTTACAGTGTGGGTGGTGTAGCCTTGATTTGTGAGAAAGAACGACGCGCGTGGGGCCTGGGTGTTCTGCAGTCGGATCATTTGTTGCGTTGTTATCCCGTTTTAGAAGTGGTTTGAAAGTGGCTGGCAGGCTGACCGACACAACAGAGCTACAGACAGTCAGACAGAAACATGGTGGAGTGAGCACCTGTGTAAGAGAAAGAGAGTGGATGTCTTGAGGGTTGAGAGTATTATTTGCGGTTGGTCTCCTGGGGGGACCGTCCAGTTCTGTGTGAGAGAGTAAATTTGCTCTGGAGAGAATAATTGTGTTTCTGTAATTGACACTAATGTCTGTGTAAACAGCTTCGGTTCTGACACCAACATCAGCAGAAATAACCGTGGGAAATGTAGAGAGACACGCGGACAGATGCGTTCGCATACAGCAGCCAGAGCAGCAAAACACACTGTTCATACCATGTGACTAGCATAAGAGTATGCATGTGTACCAATGGAACGAGCTTTGATGACTTCATTTGAAAAAATAAATGCTTTAAAGAGTCAGTTCACCCAGAATGTAAATAAAAAAACATGCAGGTTTGGCTTTATATCTGTTTTTTTAGATATCTGTCTGTGAGACATGTGCTCCAATAAAACAGAGGGAGAATTGAATTCCATTGGTGGTTAAATTACATTTAAAATATTCACCAGCAGCATGTCTGAGGAGCTGGTTTCTACTGTAAAGAAATAGTGTGTTTTTTAAATTAGTTTTTTTTGTGAAATTATCTCCACAAATATTGGATTGGATTGCCATAAAATATCATCAATATTAATTTCACGCCCAGCTAAGAAGGTGACATGGTAAACATTCTACATTATAAACATCTGAACAAATATTATATCAGCAATTTTAGTGAAGACTTGTACTTTTTTTTAATTTTTACTCCACTATATTTATCTGACAGCTCCAGTTAGTTTGCTGTTTCAGATAAACAAAACAAAATATTATCAATAAATAAATGACCATGGTCTCTGCTTTTGGTACTTTAAGTATATGTTGATGCCAATACTATTGTACTTCTAAATTGTATGGTTTTAAATGCAGGACTTTTAAGTGTAACAAAGTATTTCTGTATTACTACTTTTACTTCAGTCAAAGATCTGGGTGCTTTCACGCCCGCCTGAAGGTGAAATGCTGTTGAGGAGATCAAGCTCATGCCTATGACGACGGATAAAGCAAATCACGGGTAAGCAGCAGTGAAATGTTGAGAAGAAAACATCCATACCTGTTTGGAGGCTCCTGCTGGACCTGGTATACACTGACTCTGAATGTCTCGTTCTCATAGCGCTCCTGGATGAAATCTTTATAAATCCTGAACTCTGCCGCTGTGACAACTTCGCCCTTGGGAATACGGGAAAGGTCGAACCGAAATTCTCTTCTGTGCTGCTGGTGCGAAAGATCCTGATCCTGATCGACTATCGGGAAGAAGGGGGGGAAGAGAAAGGAATCAATTGATTATTGTGCTTCATCAAACACACACACACACACACACACAATGAAATAATACTTCTGCATGGGAAAGTTTGTACATCTGAGGGAAAGGCAGACCACTGTGAGTATGCGAGCCGGTCGGTGGTTGCATATCTGTCAAAACTGTCGCCAAATCAAACGTTGCTCTGATGTGTGTCACTCTGCCCACATCTCGGAAGCGCTGGGTCAGAAATAGGGGGAAATCCGTCTGCGAAGCGATTGATCTAAACATCACTTAAGTCTGCCATACGTGCCAATATATGTGGGGGAGAGAAAAAAACACACACACTCAAGGCTCAGCTTGGCTCCCCGTTTAAATTGCACACATGTGCTGACCACAAGAAAAGGCCCGTTAAGGCACTGCCCGGAAAACCGCAGCTGCCAGTGTGCTTTTACAAACACGCTCACATAAAGCGGAGAAAGACACACAAATGCATGTGTGACTTTAGCTACCAGCGTCTGTACCACCCACACCTCCCTGATCATTTTGCCATGTATCACTGCGCATGTGAGTGGGGAGGGTAACATAAAGCAGCGGTCGCTGATGCCACTGTGGGGTTTCCGCCCCGCCCCGGGGGCCAGCTGAAGCTCTCCAACTCTCAGACTTTCCAGAGGAACGGTGGTCATGAAAGACCCCAAAAGCCTCTTGACGCTTTCCAGTGTCGTGTTTTTCCAGCGGTAGCCAATGCGCTTGTCCTTGGAAAGAGCGGTGGAGGTCTCTGGTGAAGGTGTGCAGAGCGGGGCTGCGATTAGTCACCTTTAAACACATCCTGCCCACTGCCGTACACCATGACATCATCATGACATCAGCCTGCACTCCACTGATGGTCCACTATTGTTTCAGTGCACTGACAAGCAAACACACAGCACCTCAACACTAGAAACAGAACCTTTTTTTGTACACTAAAGAGCTCTCACACACACACACACACACACACACACACACACACACACACACACACACACACACACACACACACTGACTCACAGTCTTCTAAAAACATTTCTAACGGCACAGAAACACACGCAAGCCGCTGATCGTTAAGAGCAGTGCATTCTGCGCCCTGCTAGTCATTTGTTTGACCGCAATTAAATGCTGGAAGGGAACGAGGGGTGTTTTTATGAAAGCAATAATTGCTTGTAAGGACTTGGTGTGTTTATGTTAGGGACCATTAGCTGCAGAGATCAGACCTCAGATATGCAAACTTCCCTCTGGGAGGCATTTCAACACTTCAGACTACTCCTGACACTGCGGGGCCACACAGCCACGAAGCTATCATTAACCTATTGCTATTTTACCCATCAGCATGGGTGGTTTAAAGGAGTATCACCGCGTATGCACAGAAATAAAACTCCAAAAATGACCAAAATATAACCTTTGTGGATAATAATACACTTCAGACCTTATTTATGTCATTACGCATCAGTCAAGCCGCAGACTTTCATTTTCAACCGATTGAAGTTGGTTACTTTTACTCAAGTGAACATTTTTCCTCCCTTTCAAATCCAAGAACGTCTGCAGGCGCTGACAGGTTTGAAAACATTTCTTAAGCTCTTTCCTCGCAGATGATTAAAACCACCAAAAACACCTTCGCTGAACAAATATTTCATGTATGCATACATGTTCCTACAGAATGTAGCACCATGTCTGCTCATTGATGACAAACCAACAGTATTTCTGTGCAATGTCTAAAAGACAAACGTGGGCTCAAAGCGTCTCGTCAGAGAGGAATCATTTTGCACACAGTGTTTAAATAAAGAGACGGTTAATGCGATTTTCTGGTGGGGGCCAAAGAAATTCTTCGTATGATCTCCTTAGGCTTCTTACAGATCAGCTTAACAGGACAAACACATTTCTTCTTGCTTGTTCTCAAAAACACAATACACCTTCTGTTCTCCAGCGACACAGCGGTTCCTCGAGCTGTTAACTCTGTTAACTTGTACCCGTTCTATTCTCATGAAAGCCAGTGACATTTCTGGCCATTGGGCCTTTTTACCATGCTCTGCAGGTGTGTTGAGGTCAATGCAAAAAGGGGGGAGCAGAACAGCAACATCTGATTGAGATTGAACATTAAAACAGTCCTCTGCACTACATTTGATGTATTTCTTTATAAATAAATGGACAAGAGGAACCACAAATGTGCAGCGCAATAGCAGCTGCCTTGTGTAATGTTGCATGACAATGAGACGAATGCTTCCCACTGGTGTTTCTGAAGTATGACCTGTGGTTTGGCATTCTAAAAGAAGTAAACACATGCAGCCATGTATGTGTCTCCGCATGTGTGCAGTGATGTGATATACTGTAGGCGTGTGTAATACGACTACACACGCTCGAGCAAATGAAAAAAAGAGACGTGGAACCATTCACTTTTTTCTTTCTTTTTCTTAATCCTTTCCCTCTTCCATAATTCATTTCACACTGAGTAGATGAGGCTGAACTATCGGAACTGGTATTCTATGTATTGCCCACCTGCAGGATATACCTGCAGGGCGCACTGGGAGAAGAGGACGGGTGGCTTTACGGCAGCTCTCCCTCACACTGGAACTTGTGGTCTTTGGAAGGGAAATACCATAATCCAGTTCAGTCTTGAAGCGATCATCCAGGACCACCAGGATCGAGTCGCTGCAGCACTTTGTGGGAGCCTCAGCTCGAAGCTCTGCCAATCATCAGCACAGGAGGAGGCCGTGGTGGGCTTGAGAGAGAAATAATGCACATTCACTGTGTCCGTTTTTTCCTCCCTCCTCTTTATAATCAACCTCCTCAGATGTGGAACCACAGAAGTCTGCTACGAGTTTTCAGAAACAATGTTTCCAGATCTCATTAGCCAAAAGACCGGCCGTTGAAAATTCACGACTGAGGACACGAATTGTTATGTTTCTAATTTTTAAAGCCTCCAAATGTTTTGCATTAACGACACATTTATGGGCAGAACAATAAGTCTAAATGTGTCTTCGTCTTAAAGGCTTCAGTTCAATCTCAATGGCATACAAACAGACAGACATAAAGGGTTAAAGGTTTCTAGGAGCGGTATCTCAGATGAAGAAAAAACCTCAACTGTTCTGGTTGACCTATGACCCTCCTCCTGAGGTCGAAGGGGGGCATAAAGAAGACACAGGTTGGTTTTGGGTGTAACCACATCCGGATGAGAGCCACAGGCACCGTGCCGTCTGCTGCCTCACCATAGTGATATCAGAGCCGCCGAAGGATCTCCAAGGGAAACAAAGGAAGGATTTGCCTTTAATAAAATCAGTAATGTCTCAGTGAGCCTTTGACCCATGTGATTTGCGCCCTCCAAACAAACACACACATAAATGCAGTGCACACAACACAAGCACCTGCACTATCAGGGATTACTGCAGCAATAACATGTGTTTAGATGCAGTTTGTATCTTGATCTAACTTGACTCTCACTCCCCAGAGGTTTAGAAAAGCCCGTCCAATTCCTGGTCATGCGAAACAACGCTATGCTAAAGCCTCTCCCCCAAAGCTTTGAAGGGATTCTGGTGAAATCGGATACAGGCATGTTGTCATAACATTTACAGCTCGGAATGCATAATGCCTGATCTCAAGTAAAGAAAGTGACCTAAAAGCCACAATGTCAGAAACACTGGCTCACACACACTTAACCAATGCACTCTGTGCTGGCTGAATATGACAACAACATGGAAAGCATTTAAAATCTTGGATTCATAGACGAAACTTGAATCCCTAAACATCATAATAAGTAGTCATTTATTTTAATAATCCCATAGGTTTATGATCATGATTAAAAAAAAATATGAATACAGGATCATAGTAAACAAAGTCCCTGTATGATATTTAGTAAAATCAGAATCAGAATCAGAAACCGTTTATTTGCCAGGAATGTTTTCACACAAACGAGGAATTTTTTGAGGCGGAAGGTGCATACATTGGACATGGACATGGGACGTAAGACGAGACAAACAACAATCAACAATCAACAATCAACGAAAACAACAGTGCAAAAAAAAAAAGCCTAAAAAAAAAAGCCTAAAAAGCCTATCACTGTCCATATAAAGGCAGATTGCAAACTTACCGATATTGACAAAACTCATCACCGTGTCTGCGTCATCTAGGAAGCGGCTGTCCTGCGGGGTCACCATGGGGGAGACCTGGGTCGGCAAAACGGGCTTGTAGAAGGAGTATCCGGGCAGCGCTGCGTCCGTAGAGATGGTGTTGTACAGGTCCAGCATGAACATCGGGGCCGCGTTGTATTTGGTGTGGACGTGCGGCCGCGGACGATGCGGCAGCCCCAGGATGGAGAGGATCTCCCGCTGCATCTCTCTGCGCTCTTGGCTCCGCAGCCGCCGCTGGATGAAGCTGGAGCGCACCTCGTTGTCCACGGAGAAGTTGGCGAAGGCGACCTGCGTGGCCCACACGCAGGAAGCCCACGACTGGAGGATTGTTATCGTCACCAGGGCGCTTGACACAATTTTAGCCATTTTTACGCGCGGCTATACTCGAAAGTCAGGATTAGGGATGCGCGTCCTCCATACACAGTTTCCCTATTCGTGGTGGGAGTCAAACACGATAACCTCTATCAACTCAGAAGAGCATTCCCTCATCATATGTGTGTTGCGCTGTCTTGGTCGTGCGCTCCTCTTGATGGGAATTTGGGAATGGATTTTATCGAGGCGCTGTGTCAGGGGAGGGGCAGGAGGGGTTGAGAGTGGGATAAACCAATACTGGAAAGATTGGGAGAGTTTGTGGGGGTGAGTCAATGGGGGAGAATAGCTCCTATCATGAGGTGCACTTCTCTATCTTGGTAATAAGATAGGGTGCGGACCTTTCAAACCAAAGTGTCCCATCACTGCGTCCTTTGTTTGGATATGATTGTTTGGCCACTGATGAAAGTGGACTTCTTATTTTATATCTTCTAAGCAGTATCCTGGCAGCCATGAACCCAGGGCTCATCAACATCGACTTCTTTTCAAACAACATTCTCCATAGTTTTAAATGTATTGTCGCAGTGCCTCAACGCTGTTGGAACAATTACTTCAACACGAAGTGAAACAAAAAAACAAACGCTTAATGATCAGTCCAAAGGTAAAGAGGTAAAAATCCTTTAATCCCTCCTTCAACGCAGACACCTTTGAACTCAAACAATAAACTCGGGCCCACCCTAATTGTTGAGGGGTTTGAGTGATTAGCAGTACAGGCACATGAAGGGACATGCCAATAGCACGAATGAATTACAACAATGTGTAAAGCACTCTGTGACTCCTTTAATAGAGAGTTAATGGGGGTGGGGTGGACAATGAATGACAAAGCCAGAATCCTACACTGAATACAGATGTGTGCTTTCCTGAGTTGTGAGGAAAGCAGTGACTATCAGACAGCCACAGAATGAAGTGGCCTTTTACACAAACTAAAAGCACACAACTACATTTCCACGAGCACCATACAACAGTCACTTAAGATGTTTTATTTTCCCCCAGCAGAGGTCACTTTATGGCTCAACACCCTATACACACACACACACACACACACACACACACACACACACACACACACACACACACACGCACACACACACACACACACACACACACACACACACACTCTCTTTTAACGACAAGAGTCCTCCCTTTCCACTACAAACATCTGTGAGCATTACTAGTAACCATTTATGTACAATTCCAGGACTGTTGTTAATGCAAGCCTACAGGTCCTCTACAAATGCTAATAATTGTATTTCTATTCATGAAATTATCTGACGGGAGTTCTTGCAGTATATCCAGCCACCTCATCATCCCAGTTTCCATGCATTACAACTGGCAAAAATCAAAATAATGGAATATAAAAAGAAAACGGGCTTGGTGGACATACAAACAGACTGTTCATTATGTAATTAAGTCACAATTTAAAGTATTGTACTTGAGTATTTTCATTTGATGCTACTTCGTTCATATTTCATTTGGCAATATTGTTAATTTCACTCCACTACTCACATGAACAATCTTACAAATCATATTCACTATATGCACTATCGTTCTTATATATTAAAGAAATTAAATTAAAAATTGCTATAACTTTGTGATTCTGTTTAGGCCAGCAGAGAAGGCTTAGCAGGCCCTGACGGCCCGCCACTGCTTCCTACATTGTACTCTTGGCGAAACAACATTATTCTGATTGTGGTTATCATTCCACTAGCATTGTACAGATATTTTATTTGTATGCATGTGCATGTTTGTGGCCGGCAGATAGATGAGGTGCACACTGAATGGTCGGGTTGGGAACTCCCACCTCATCTACACAGCAGTTTACACCTCACAGATCTGGGTTACATTTGTGACTTTCCATTGAAGTCACTTGCTTTCCCGCACTGCCCCCAAGCGGTTGCTCGTGGAAATGGCATGCGTTTACCCGGGTCCTCCACGTCATCAGAGTGCGACACGCACAGCGAGGAACAAGCGCCACATTTTTAATGCGCCAAATTGTTGTTTGGGGAGGCATTTTCAGCGTTACGGCACGTATCTAGAGCACAACACATTTGGGGTACGTATATTCATGTCGGTTAGAGGCTGTCCGGCGTGACGATACAACACCTTACACCGGGAAGTTGTTCATAACCCGGTAACGTTACATTAGCGGCGCTGCCACAGCAACTGAGCTCAGAAACGGGGTTAGCTAACGGCAGCTAGCGTTGAATCGTCACGTTACACACACGTCCACGGTCTTTATTTTAGTCGTAGCGACTAAAATAAAGACCGTGGACGTTACCCACGCTCCGACGTATTTCCCACACACGTTCTCACGTTAACGAGCTACCGGGGACGTGAGCGTTTGGAGCGAGCAACGGGAAACCGATGTAACGCAACGTTAGCGTCACGGTGCAACTGTTTGTGCTGTCACGTCTCTCCCCGATATCTAGCTAACCGTTTAGTTGATAACCGGGTGCTATGATTGAGGTCGGCAAGTAATTGTGCGTGGTGCCTCCTCAACGTTACAGTAGGGCCTTTTGTTTACACGCCCTTTTTCAATTCAACGCCACATCCAGGTTGCCACATTGGTTATTGCAACCTGATGACGTTGATGTCAAATTAATGAAGTCGGCTCTTCTTCCCCCCCCTCTCTCTCTCTCTCTCTCTCTCTCTCTCTCTCTCTCAGTCGGGCAGTACGCATAACCACCACATACTATGAGTTTATTCGGGGCAACCTCCGGGTTTGGAGCAGCGGGGGCCGGTGTCTTTGGAGCCGCAACAACAGACAGCCACAATCCCATGAAGGTAAACCAGCCTACTGCAGCATTCAACATGATTTTATAAACTCTTATGGTAGTTCTCTGAAAACTCTGTTCTGTGCTGTTCTCTTGTTTCCATTTGTTGTTTATGGTCCCCCAGGATGTTGAAGTGACTTCCCCTCCAGATGACAGCATCAGCTGTCTGGCTTTCAGTCCCCCCACCATGCCAGGGAACTTCCTCATCGGAGGATCCTGGGCCAACGATGTGAGTTATGTATTCAATCAGAATAATGGTGTCCAGTAGTAGATTTGATTGATTTTAGTGAAAGGTATTACGAGATTTGAGTACAGTTGAGGTCCAGGAGGATCCCTTCACCGGGCTTGTCTTCCATGAAGGACTACGTCCGCACTGGATAATGAGTATCATATAGTATGCTTCTTAAACAAGTCTACCCATGTGGTGTCATCTGACCTCAGGTCCGGTGCTGGGAGGTTCAAGACAATGGGCAGACGGTCCCCAAAGCCCAACAGATGCACACAGGTCCCGTGCTGGATGTATGCTGGAGTGACGTAAGTCTCATCATACAAAGAAGTTAAAGCCCTGGAGTAGATGCTTTCTGCTGGGCCATGGAATCATTTATGATGTACTGTTCTTTCTTTCTTTTTCTTTTTTTTTACCAGGATGGGAGTAAAGTCTTCACTGCTTCCTGTGACAAAACGGCCAAGATGTGGGATCTTAACAGCAATCAAGCTATGCAGATTGCACAGGTTGGATACGAGTATAGAAATTAACTGCGTGGTCATAGTAATGAAGCAGCATCATCTTACGCCTCTCACCGTTTCTCCTCCCAGCACGACGGTCCGATCAAGGCAATCCACTGGATAAAAGCTCCGAACTACACCTGTATCATGACCGGCAGTTGGGACAAAACACTGAAGGTACAACAGCACACAGAACATTTCCACGCATTTTTTTTTTTTTGCAATTAGGATCCCAATAATATCTGAAGAATACAAGACCATGAAATATGATCGGCCAATCTGCTTCCAGAGCAGTTGTCTGGTCAACTTTAGTTTCAGTCTCCTCTGGACCATCAGTATTTGTGTGGACACTTAAATGTAACCATACTAATCTCTTATCAGAGCTAATCAGATAGTTGGTATATTGAACTTTGTAGTGAAGAACTGAGAAACATGAGAGCTTTTTTGTTTTTTCTCTTCAGTTCTGGGACACCCGCTCTCCCAATCCCATGATGTCTCTGCAGATGCCAGAGAGATGCTACTGTGCAGATGTTGTAAGTGGCTTATGAGGGTAACTGCAAACAGTGCAATCCTTGATGAGTAGATGGTTAAATATGTGACTTTTTGTGTTGTTTTTTTCCCCACCTCCCTGGCTGTTATATGTAGGTGTATCCCATGGCTGTGGTTGCCACAGCAGAGAGAGGCCTCATAGTGTACCAGCTGGAGAACCAGCCCTCTGAGTTTCGCAGAATAGATTCTCCTCTCAAACATCAGGTGAATTAATCTCCTCCGTTAAATATGTTCTACCGCTCTGTATACACCAAGCCACTTGTTCTGCTAACTTCATGTACAGCCAGATTATTTTCATTTCACTTGATGCCAGATTTAAAGTCCAACATTTATTCCTATCTTTTGATCCAACGCACATTTCTGCCGTGGTCCTGCAGCACCGCTGTGTTGCCATATTCAAGGACAAGCAGAACAAGCCCACTGGCTTTGCACTGGGAAGCATTGAGGGCCGAGTGGCCATCCACTACATCAACCCTCCAAACCCGTGAGTATCTAAAACGGCCTAATTCCTACAAGTGAATGTATTTTGGATGTCTTGCTGCAGATGCTTCTTTAATCCAGTGAAGTGGATAGATGACCTATTTTTTTGTTTTCGCATAAATCAACTAGGGCTGCAACTAACGATTATTTTAATAATCGATTAATCGGTTGATTATTTTTTCGATTAATCGATGAATCGGATAAAAAAACAAAAAGGCATTCATTTCCAACCCTTTATTCAAAAACAGAAGTGACAGTGCAAAACATCTTCAGAAAGCACAAACAGGTTCCTTCAACATCCCTGAGCTGTTAATTAAAAAAGATTAACACAAAAAACATTTTACATCTGTAAAGCATACATGTGTATGTTTTTGTGTTAGCTCAAATGTGAGCCCTTTTTACTGTAATTAATCTCCTTGGAGCAGAGGCTGCATTTAGCATGCCCTGCTTTATCAATATGTATGAAACACTGGACAGAGGGAAGCTGTACTGCTCGTCTCACGCCTGTTTTCACCTGCACCTTCCTTACACTCTTTCATTCACATCATCTGATCAATATCTGGGCCTCTTATGACCACGACGCCAAACTACGTGATTTGCTTCATTCTACTTTGAGTTAAAAAAAAAAAAAAAACTGCAGCGAGATCCGCCGGTGTTCCGGTTTAACGTTAACGGGTGACTGGTGAACTGAACCAGACCGGGGGTTACGGCATGTTTCATCACGTTACGGTTTGTTACAAGCAAGACTGAACTGTAACGGAACATAACGTAACTTTAACGACAATACACAACCCAAACACGCTAGCTAACGTGATAGCAAGCTGACTAGCTTCCATTAAAAACAAGTTTGAGGGAAATGAGACGCTGGAGACATCTTAACGCTGATTGGCCAAGACTCGAGACGTCAAAGATCTTCTATTTCTAAGCGTGTCAGTGTCTCACTCCAATCTCAGAAACGCTGGCGGTCAGTTGCTCTGCTCCGCTCTTTTTTTTCTCCGCGACTTATTGCCCGGCATAATAATCGCGCGACACAACGAATCGATAATGAAATTCGTTGCCAACACTTTTGATAATCGATTTTTATCGATTCGTTGTTGCAGCCCTAAAATCAACACACTGCTATTACTGTCAAAGGCCTGAAGCAAAATATGACATGAATGTGTTCCCTTGTCCCATTCAGAGCCAAAGACAACTTCACCTTTAAGTGTCACCGGTCGAATGGAACCAACACAGCCACGCCACAGGACATCTATGCTGTAAGTGGTTCCGAATTTTTAAAACGTGTGAAATAATTTGATTTTTTGTGCTCTTAAGTGAGATTATATGAACACATTCTGTTGGAACAGAGACTGTGGACTTTATTGTCAACAGTTTTGATGCACATTCTTATAATAGACATTTTTGCACAACATACATTCTGTCTGTCATAACCTAAGGTGGAACTAAGGATAATAGCGATAAATGGCTTGTAACGAACTAACCTAAAATGAATAATGAATGACACTTGTGTCACATCTGCAGCGAAGCAGGTCTGTTGATAGTGTTTCATTTAGCACAGTGGTCAATATCTGAGATAAATATTAATGTGAATATGGCTTAACATTAATGTAATTCTCATATTTAAATATACCCAATTATTGTATAATTGCTGCATCCCTTGAATAATGGCATGATTCCGTCTCAAATTTCAGTTGCATTTGTCAAATCCACTGATTTTATTTTGTATGCAATCTGGTTGACATTCTCTTTTTTACAGACTCCATCATTGCAACATAGTCACACTGACCTAACTAGTTTCCTCAAGTCTCAATGAATTATTTCCATTTTCCTCCCATCAGGTGAATGCCATCTCCTTCCATCCTGTCCATGGCACACTGTCTACTGTGGGCTCAGACGGCCGCTTCAGCTTTTGGGACAAAGACGCCCGCACCAAGTTGAAGACCTCTGAGCAGCTCGACCAGCCGATTACAGCTTGCGCCTTCAACAGCAATGGCAACATCTTTGCATACGCATCCAGTTACGACTGGTCAAAGGTAGGCGCTAAACCTTTTTTTTTTTTTTAAAGTGGCGAGCAGGGTTTTTAATTTCACTACATGCTCCTCACGCTGGCCTTCTCTCCTTCTAATATTGTGCCCCCGTCTGAATTCGTCAGGGCCACGAGTACTACAACCCCCAGAAAAAGAACTACATCTTCTTGAGGAACGCCGCCGAGGAGCTGAAGCCTCGGAACAAGAAATGGTGAGCGAAGGGCAGCCTCTGTCTGTAAACCTGGAGCACGCGGGGGCGCCGCCCCACTTCAATACCTTTTTGATAGATATGAGTCCAATCACTGTACTGCCATGTAATACTACAAGTAGCCGTTTGGTATGGAAATGGTACAGTATTGACTGAGTGAGGTCATTTTAAAGGCCTCTGTAGTTTTAGCAGTAAAGCTGTGTTGCTTGAACAGTCAGGAATTCTGGCCTGCTGGCTTCTTTTTAATTTTATTATTATTATTATAGATAATTTAGCTTGTGAGCAGTAAGGCTTTGCAGTGTTTTCAATGACACAAAGAGGTATTTAAGAATTGTTATTTTTGTAATTATGTAGATAACAATGAAAAAGATTCAAGAAACATTGAACACAGGCAAGCGATGATGACCAATCAATCAACAGCCTTCATCACCGGTGGAGTTCTGTCTGCTGAAGTGTGACATTGTGCTGTTTATTCTGTAAAAAAAAAAAAGCACACAGTGACACTCTTTTAGAAATACCAAACAAAAATCAAGATTATTTTATTTTTTTGTGACTGACTGCTCCCTCCTGTCTTTTAGATTCGTCGTGCCAAGTCGCATCTCTTGTGAGGAGATGCGGAAGACCTGCTGCTTCAGTGTGTGTGTGTGTGTACGTGTGTGTGTGTGTGTGTACGTGTGTGTGTGTGTGTACGTGTGTGTGTGTGTGTGTGTGTGTACGTGTGTGTGTGTGTGTGTGTGTGTGTGTGTGTGTGTGTGTGTACGTGTGTGTACGCTCAAGTCAGACTCCTTTCTTTCGGCAAACACCTGGACCAATGCCGTACTGTGCATGGACCAAACGGAGGGGCCTACCCAACCTGGCGTTGATTACTTTTTTTTTTTTTTTTATGTTTTACATCTATTCAAAGACTTTTCATTCTCTTATGATTTGCTGATACTCTGTGGTTTAGCTCCGTAACTGGGATGTGAAATAAATAACTACGTGCATACTGTTAGATTTGAACATGTTTGTTCCAACTGGAGGGAGTAGGTTTAAAAATTAACCAATTGTGTTTGGTGTTTAAGGGTCTGTTAATGATTCACTGAACCATGTTGTGCATGCAAAACCGTTACCCACTCTCTGGTGTTTCAGCTGTAAATCTCTCTATGATGTCGGTCCCTCACATTGGAATCATCACAACCTCAAACTTATAAACTTTGGACAACATCTGTATCACAATGACCCTTCCTGTCTGCTTGTTTTCACCCAACTTGACCAGCAGGTGGAGCATTTTGCCCCTCGGTGTCTTAATTGCAACAGATAGCTGTAGAAAAGTCAAAGAGCAAAGCAGGACAAATGAGATCAAAGCAGGGCAGTGGGGTTCTTCGTCCAGGTTAAGTCCTTTTGGCAGGGATACATGGCTGGAAATGGGGGGTAATTTGTCAAGAGGATATGAATGAGATAGCTTGAGCAGCTACAAAGGCCATGTGTGAAAAGTGAACCAGTTCATAGAGGAGAAGGTGTGAATTAAATGCCTTTTTATTGAGGTCATTAGTGTGTCACCTAACTGTTAACTTGACCCTTGGTACTTAGCAGTGGAGCTCCAAGGCACCGGGGGCGGGAGGATGTGCTGCTGCCCGAGTTCACCGGCTCCTCTCGGCTTTCATGGGGTGACACTAGTACCACACCTCGAGACCGCTGTCTCCTGTGCCGTTCATTCAGCAGCAGGTTTCTTTTTCCCAGATTGAGCCCAGGTCGACTACACTCATGATGATACGTGAGGCGGACTCACTGGCTCCTTTAAGTACAAGGAGAATTGTGTTGGGTTTTTTTGGCAATTAGAAAGCCTACTTTTGGATTGAGCTGTTGCCATGGACCTTTGGGTCATCCCTTTCTTGCAAATATGTTATCAGTGTTTCTAAGTAGCATGTAGAGATGTGTAGAAAACATCAATGACACTGGAAAAATAAGAACTTTGAGTTCCAGTCCTCTTGTGTTCCAGTCATTTGCTTTTATTATAGGGTAATAAGAGGTGGCCTGTTGTCACTGGTCCAACAAAGTAGTCATATTGTACTTTAACCAGTGTATTTAACAAAGAGACACACGGCTACTGTCGAGGCTTGAAAAAAATAAAGGATATCCAAAAAGGATTTAAGAAATAATCAAACCAACTTTTCACATTGTTTTAGTAGTTTTAGATTGCCATGTTGTAGTGTAGCATTATTCCAGACTAATTTAAAGACTAAGAATACAATAAAAGTGAACCGATAAAAGTGATGTGATTCCCCATGGTAGGACACTTTTTAAAGGGAAGACAAGGCCCAGCAGAAACAGTAAACAGTGTAAGAGATTATTGTTTTATTTGAAGTGGTGTGGTATCCACAGCTGCAGTGTTAACATAACTGCATCGCGTAATTCATGTGCGTTGCGCTTTGTTCAGGATGTTATGTGCCATATGCCACAATTATAACCTGAATTCGCGGCAAAAGCATGATAAGCATACTTTAATGGCGGCTTTTTTAAGTTTGGAAAGCTGATATAGATCAGAGAGCCGAGACAATTACTTCCTCATTACAGTAGCGCGGTGCACCATGTGGCAGAGCCGCGCTTTCTGCCGTACAGTTCGGGCTTTTCTTTGTGTCGTAAAGGACAAAAGCAGGTGCAGCACGGCGCCGGGAGGGGGGGCGGACCAATGGGAGGAGCCGCTGCCCAAGTGGGCTCTCACCGGTTACGCTGATTGGTCGAGAGGTGTGGTGGGCGTGGTCTCATCCCAGGCGTATAAAAACCTCCCGGCACTTCCCCGCCCCCCTCACAAGCGGCAAAGAAAGAAGTTTGGACGCGTCCGTAGGAGCTCGCGCAGCGTGAAACGTACTTGTCACCGGGGTCGCTACAACTTGGAGCGAAGGTCACACCGAGAGGGGAAACATTGCGCGTTGCTGTACTGATGCGGGGACGTTGTTAAGACGCTTAGTACATTTCCCGGCGTGCCCTCTTGGTCTCCTCTCCGACTGACCAATGCTTCTGCATCAGTTCATGAACGGAGCCCTGGAAGTCATGCATCCCTCACCGCTCCAGAAAGACACCACTTTTACCAAAATCTTCGTCGGCGGGCTGCCGTACCACACCACCGACGCCTCGCTGAGAAAATACTTCGAGGCCTACGGGGACATTGATGAGGCGGTGGTGATAACGGACCGACAGACCGGTAAATCCAGAGGATACGGCTTTGTGAGTACAACCGACAGACCCTCCATTTAGACAACGGAGCTCTCCGCCGCAACTTTGACCGCTTTCGCACCACATTGCAACTTACTTTAGTTTGGCTGTGTTCCCCCCGCCACACTGATGGTCAATAAAGCGCGTTTCCAGTGTTTTTGTGTGTGTGCACAACACTAGGTGTGGGTGTCTTTCCGCCATATGGGAATTTGTATGAATACATATCCCTCCGGTGGGGTGGGGGGCATTAACTGCATGTCATTTCATTCATTCATTCCAGTCATTTAGATGCATGTCAAAAGGTAACCCTTCACTGACTCCTCTATAGTTGAACAGCATCTCTGTTTTGGGGTTGTTGTTTTTCGCCTGGCTTGCTGATATTTTAGCTTAATGAGCATGAGGGATCACACAAGTTGATGGGTAACTAAGAAGATTATATTTCAACATATGTCAGATACGACCCCCTCAATGGAGCCCCCCTCTCCCCTTACTCACCCTTGAGCAGCCCCAGCTTATGGCTTTGGGTGTGTGTGTGTGTGAGAGAGAGAGAGAGAGAGAGAGAGAGAGAGAGACACACACACACACACACACACACACACACACACACAGGCGCACACACAGGCTGCACTCCTTGCTCGCTTTATATGGTTATTGTGGAGCAGTGGGGAGGTTGACCTTGCCCTCAGTCGCCCGTAGCACATGATTTGCATCACATCTTGTCTGCTTGGTGAGAAATTCAACAAAACAATAAATTGCCTCTTTAGTATTCTACACTTATGTTAAGCGTCCCTTTTGATCCTATTTTTATATTATTTTTTTCTTCTTAAAAAAAACATAAAAATAAAAGTTCATAAAATATAAACTGCGGTGCACCCATTCTAGCCCAGCTCCTGATGTCTGTTTATGTTGTTGGGGTGGGAAAAGTGCTGTTTATCTGCACACTAGTCACAACTTGACCCCCTGGCCACAGTCTCTTCGAGTCAGATTAATGAGAAATATCTAATTCATGTCTAATATTGAAACCTACAATAACAGGTTACTTATCCTGCTCCAGACAGATAGAGGTGGCTATTCTCTCTTCGACACAAAGAACAGAAGCGGCACAAGAAATGCAAATATTTACCAGAACCTTGAAAAGACATCGGCGCTGATGTACTGTCAGGCCAAAGAAGGAATGGAAAACTGCCATGTGTGCATGTTTATCTTCCAAAGTCAGAATTGTAAGACAATTACTCTCTGTGTTTACACATCAGCTCCCTAACTCTGAGAAAGAGAAGGGGGAAAAAAAGAGAGAAGGAAAAAAGCTGTCCCGTGAGTCTAGCTGGTATCCAACGGCTGTGTGTCGAGGCTGGTGTTTCAGGTTGAACCGGCTCGGGGTGACGAGGGAGCTGCCAGGGACATGGCATGCATACCCGCGGTAGATCAGCACTTTACACACTTTTTGTGTGGCGTGAGGCAACCTGCTCACTCTGTTCTGAGCGTTCCAGTCAGAGAGGAAGCTGGTGGCAGCAGCAGCGGGAGGGGGGGGGAGGAGGCGCTCCAAAGCTGAGCACACCTTTTTTCTAAACATGCTTTAGAGGTGGATTGGACCCCCCCCCCCCACACACACACGCACACACACATGCACACACACACACGCACACACACACACACGCACACACACACACACACACACACACACACACACACACACACACACACACACACACACACACACACACACACACAGAGTAAGGCTCTTCACAGTGTAAACACAGCCATGTTCCTTCCTGTGTGTTCACAACACAGGCCCTGTAGTGGGCTTTGTTCCGGATCCTTCCACTCTGAAGAGGCCTACTGCTTTTTTTAAAACGTCCTCTCGAACAATGCACGGCGTGGCCTACATTCACTGCTCGGTCCGCACACCGAGGTGACTGAACCCTCCGAGTTGGCAGAATGTGGCAATCAAAACAGAAGGACTCGTCTAATGCCAGGAGGGAGAGAGGAGGGGTGGACTAATACCAATCTCCTTAATAATTTGTCCCTAATTGGATAAGCTCCTTGTTGCTCTTCCCAGAACCATATTTTAGCCGGTCTGCCGGGCCTGAGTGGCAGTCCAAGTGGCTGGCTACTGCTGCTGTGGGCATTTTTCAAAAGCTTATCATTGTGCTTTGTTTGTCGTTTCTCGACAGTGTACCGCCTGTAGGGGGATGCTAAAACCAACAAACCAAATCCATTTTATGCATTTTGAGTGCTTTTGTTCTTATTTTGCCCGAGTAGTTGACTTGACTCATGCTACCATTCGTTACATGAGCTGATGAATGATTTTATTTTTTGAAACCTTGTTGACGACTCTGTCTCCGTCACCAGGTGACAATGACGGACCGGGGAGCCGCTGAGAGAGCCTGCAAGGATCCCAACCCCATAATCGACGGCAGGAAGGCCAACGTGAACCTGGCCTACCTGGGTGCCAAACCCCGCAGCATACAGACAGGTGAGATCCGTCACAATGTTATTACGGTTCAGGGAAATCAACCATGAAGTCGAGGAAATGATGGTCGTGATCAACCAATAGCGATTTCAGCATAACCAGTATGAACACATGTGAATATCCCAAAACGTAAACCATAAATCAACAAATCTTTAATTAAATTCAAAAATTCAAATATAACTTTTTTTAAAACTAGCCCTACAAGCAGGTGTACCAGGGTTCAGCTGTAGTCCAGTAACACAACCCATACTGTCCATGTTCAGCATATTACATTTTTTCAGTACCAAATACGTTTCAGTTTCTCCCAGTGAATACAGGCTTTACTGTTGCTTATTGCGCATTTGTAACTGTTGTTCCACTTGTGGTAGGTCTGGAACAGGCACTGCCTCTGTCTCTCCATGCCCTCTGTGTATTGTTCTCTGGTCCTCCTCTGTAAATGCAAATGTGTGTGTCTGACAGCCGGCCTCCTATCTTCCAGGCATATCCATCGGAGTGCAGCCCATTCACCCGGCACTCATCCAGAGGCAGTATGGGTAAGTGAGCGGGAGTGGGCGCTTGTATTACACTCAGTGGGATGCCACTGGGCTACTGTTTCTTTGACAAACGAGAGGAGGGGGGCCCTCTGGAAAGTACATGTCAGTTTCTGTGTCTACACGCAACTCCAGAAGTAGTCTATTAGCATGTTTGGGTTTTGTAGGGCTGGGCGATGTTTCGCGTGTCTGTGGTAATGGAAGAGCATTCCAGAGGCCACTGTGTGACTCGCGTGTGGACTCCCGTCTCCTTGGCTCGGCGTGTACCTGCCCGAGTGGGCTTCCTAGAAGTGGCCGCTGTGTTGTAGAAACAGCCTGGATAGAGTCTCGGCGCCGTGGTCTGCTGGGTAGCTAATGAATCATTTCACTGATGTAATGAGTCTCCTCAGACCCCTTCCCCCGCCGCAGCCCTCCGATATCATCTCTCGCCCCTGTTCATATAATACACACACACACACACACACACACACACACACACACACACACACACACCCCTCAGATCTGTCTGGAAGATTAAGATGCCCCGAAGAGTCAAGTTAACTTCACAAAGTGGTTGTGTCAGATGTTGACGGCGCTTCTAGAAATACAAAGAAAAAGCAACATTTCTATGTTGAGCTCTAAGTAGCCCTGAAACAAATGGTTGATGATTGGATCAACATAAAGGTTTATTTCATTTATCAAGCATAAATGAAAACATCTGCTGGTTCTAACATTTACTTTTACAGACTACGTTATTAATCCAGTCATTTTAATACATTATCAACAGATAATCTATAATGAAAGTAGCAACCACTTGTGGCCCGAAAGGAAAGAGCTGAACAGAAAATGAACAATTTTGATCTGCAGCCATTTTTCATCATAAATGACAAACATTCAGTGAATCTAGCTTGGTCCAAAAAAGCTGGATGTCAGCGTGCTCTTCTTAAATCTAATGATTCTGACATTTCATGAATTACATGAGCAATGAATACAAACCATAACAGGCAGATTGATATATATTTATTTCACGGAAATCCCGGGACAATCTACAGCGACGAGGACAAAAGAGAAACATTTGGTGGGCTTTTTGAGGTTGGTGAACCCAAAAAGACGTACGAGAAATGAATATCGGCCATATCCGCCTCTGTAATATCTCGCTGGGTCTGAATGATGAATCCCAAGTCCACTAGGGACAAGTCCCATCATGTTCCAAGACCATAGGGGGCACGTCTGTGCTCCGGCTACCACAGTGAGCACGGATGGCACAGAAACCCTGCGGGTTTGAAATGTGGAGCACAGTGCTGCTTTGAGGGCATTTGCCCGACAGGTGCTGGCTCGTATTACAGCCTTTTTACACCCCCTTAATCTCCCATGACCACCACCCCGGAGAGGCGCAGGGAGCACCTGTCCGCCTGCCTCTGAGTCTCATATGTGCGGCGGGTGACAGACGCAGGCCTCCCTAAGATGCAGAGCGCACAAGTGGCTTTTCTTTCAGCCTCTCTTCTTACCCACCCACCCCCTCTCCCAAACCCAAACCCCTTGACAACATATGGTGTGAGGACATGGGCTGAAGTAGGATTTTGAACTGTGCTGGAGCGGCGTGCGTATCGGTGGTGTGCCCGTGCGCGACTTACTGCTGTGTGTGTGTGTGTGTGTGTGTGTGTGTGTGTGTGTGTGTGTGTGTGTGTGTGTGTGTGTGTGTGTGTGTGTGTGTGTGTGTGTGGCTGTTGTCAGCAGATGCCGTGGACTGTGAGGGCCAGAGGGGGGGGTCACCGAGGTCGGGGAACATAGTTTTGATGGGGGAGAGGAGGAGTTGTCAGTGTGCTTGCAAATTCATCTCCTCTCATGCATCGCCTCCTCCACACCGGCCATCTATCGACGCCATGTAGCCCTTTTTTATTACTTTAAGCAGTTTTTTGTTTGTTTTTTTACTTCCATCTGAAGTGCTACTCTAGAGGGACGTTCACGCCGGACGCAACTTTTAAAAGTACAGTCGCCTCTAAAACTCTAAATCGCCCTGTGGAGCGGGCCTGCGTGCGCAACCGGGTGATACACACTGACGTTGATGAGCTGTACGACTCCACGCAAGGCGCTTAAAAGTTGAGAATATTTCAACTTTTAGGCGCGCCGAAAAAACGCTAGAAAAATGCGACGCGCTGCATTTAAAAGGCGCGCCTGAAAGACGCGCCGTACCATAGGAAAACAATGGTTTTGGTAGCTTTTGGTCGGATACAGACACTGAAAACTGACACCTCTGTGAGGGGGTTTAGAGGGGGGAGGGTATCTGGGGTGTATTCTGGGACTAATGCTTAATGAGGCAGTGTGCTCCCTAGGAAACTAACCTCTCCAGGTGCCAAACAAAACACCATTATTTCCTCCTGTTGCAGTCACAATCCTCTGAAACAAAGAGGCCAGGCAGGAACAGCAAGTCGTCTTACGAGTATCGTGAGGTGTTTGTTTAATCTACCCCCACCCAGTCCAGTCCTGTCGGTTTTCACACTTTGTGTTGCAGTGAGTCATGCGCTGAAGGTCATTTGTGTTATCGTGTAGAAATATTTAGCTGCTCGGTGTGATATCGCCCAGGCTTTTCACATCGGCTCATTATGTTGCCTCCATGAGGAGGAGGATGATGATGATTATCACTTCGGCCTGTATCTGGTAGTGTTTATGTGCACCGAGTGTTCGGAGCGTCTCCCTCCAATGTTTCAGTCTGCCTGAGTGACGCTATGTCAAACGCACACAGACTGGCAGTCAGCACAAAGCCAGCTGACCTCTGGTCTTCTGGCCGTCATCCACATTCCCCTCTGCAGCTTCCCCACAATCCACTTGGCGTCTGGTATCTCGGTGGCCCCCGGGAGCTCACTGCTGTCCCCAACTTGCCTTGGCCTCCGTCCCTCTCCTTTTTTTTTTTTTTTTTGGTGGCAGCAAAAAAAAAAAACGACATCTCCGTCTCTGTGGGCACAGATCTACTACAGGAGGCTTTGTCTATCCGTAACTCCCTTTCAGGCATGCGTTATTTACACTATTCCACAACCTAAACAAGCTCACTTGTGGAGACACCACAGAGAAGGCGGGCTCATTTTACATGATGCGAGTGAAGGCACATAGATGCCCCACAGCGTTAATGTATGACCATCTTTGAAAGCTGTGTGTGTGAGAGAGTGAATGCCTCTTTGTGCATCGCTCAATAGCACTGTGAGGGCGAAGTGTAGATTGCGCTTGTGGGTGGTGGGGGTTTAACTTGATTTGCTTATGCTTACTTGTTACATGCTGCTGTTATCCGGTTGTATGTCATGTCTATCCCCATCACTCACCAGATGGCTCAGTGAGCCTCTGTAACTTGTTTCTACTACGCTTGTTAGACAGGTTCTCCTCACGGTGGAACGAAAACGGGGTTTTTATTTGTAGTTTTTCATTTTTTTTTCTTTCTTCTATTTAGCCAATGCTTTCATCAGCCTCGCTCTGTTTTTGTGTGCTATATCATAGGTGGGATTTTTTTTTCTTTCTTGTTCTAAATTTCAGGGAATCTTAATTTTGAATGAGTAGAACAGGACCTTCATGTTCTTTCTGACAATAATCACTGCCCTCCTCCTATCCAACCTTCTGCCATGGCTGCTCTCTGCTGCCAGCTGACCAGTGTACCAGCAGATGATCAGAAGATGCCCACAGTGCAGGACTAGTCCCGAGGATGGGTTTTGAGGAAATGTCTGCCCCCCCGGCCCTCACCCTTCCTCCCTCCCTCAGCCAGCCAGCCAGCCTCTCTTCAAGGTGCCAGTGATGGCTTGAGAGTGCAGTGCAGTGTGCTGTGATGGAGTGTCATTTTATCTTTTCTCTTTTGTGTGATATGAAGTGAAGCGGTTTTGCTGATTGTGGTGTGACTCTTTCCCTATTATGGCATGGTTTGGTGATTTGTAACTGGTGTGGGTGGGTGGGTGGGTTCGAAGAGACGGGGGTGAGTTGGAGGGTGTGTGTGTGTGTGTGTGGGTGTTTAAGAGCGTGATGACATCCCTATCCATGCATGCTTCCATCTTTTGCTGTGTCGAGTCCACGGCTGCCTCTCATTACTGAGCCACTTCTTCTCCTGGATTGAATCTGGAGGAAGAAAAAAAGAAAAGAAGAAGCTTAGACTTAAATTGAATACAGTCCATGAAGGGAAGTTTCTCATCAGTACTGAGAGGCAGCGTCTTGTCAACGTGACATTTGTTTTGACTATCTTGTCCTTGTCTGTGGATGTATTCCCCTAAGACAGGGGTAGCCAACACGGTGCCCGCGGGCACCTGGTCGCCCGCAGAGACCACGCTAGTCGCCCGCGAAGCATGTTCTAAAAATAGAACACGCTTATGAGCTGTCACAAGGAAAAAGAATTAAAAAAATAAAAAATTCACTGCCCTATTATTTTGTACCCTTGAAGTAGCTCTCGGCTTCAAAAAGGTTGGTGACCCCTGCCCTAAGACATAGTATCAAAGAGAACGGCTCTCAAAAAACCCCTCTATTACATCACCCTTTTAAATGGAACGGGGGGTTGGTTATCGTTTCCACAACCATCCCTCCCTGTAGACAGCAAACCAAGGACAGTTACTTCAAGTCCTGACTAAAAATAGACTCCTGTGCCGTTCTCCCCTTGCCTTTCCTCCACGGGTAAAGCGGCAAAGCAAAGACCGAAAGAGAAGGAGAGACGGCACAGTCCCCAAACCCATCAGCTTTAATCAGCTACATTTGAAAGCTGGCCCGTGAGAGCCCGGCAGGGCCGGGCACCCAGGCCTGATCAGCTCCCCGGCCACCGCTGCCTCCCTCAACTACCACCATCGCCTGTGATCACGAGACGTACGCTCAAGTGAGAACTAGGAGTCTGCAACTTCTGCACAGCTGTCATGTACTTCCCTTTTTTGTGTGTGTGCGTGTGTTTCAGCGAGTGAAGAGCAGCAGCTGTTAAAACACTCTGTTGATGCCTGAGCTTGAAAACCTGCCAGTAACGGCTGACTCTGTCATTCACACACACACACGCACACACACACCCCCCCCCCCCAGGAGGCCCAACCTAACAGGTTTTGTAGGTTTTACTAACTGACACCGACAGAGGGTTGAGTCACCTTCGCCTCCTAACCTCTTCTGCCTCTTGTCTATTTAGTCTTTTAATAACAGCGGGTATCTGTGTGAGAACTCGCTAAAGTCAGAACACCAACAGAGCGTTTATATTCCCAACGTGCTCGCCCCTCTGGGAGCAATGGAAGCCAGGCCCCGAGATGTATCCTTCTCTGGAGCGTCAGCACCCGTCTAACACCCCTCCCTCCCTGGTCTTTGTGTCTGTTTACAGGTTGGCCCAGCAATACGTCTACCCACAAGCCTATGTGCAGCCCAGCCTGGTGCTGCCCTCGCAGGTTTCCGCCTCCGTCGGCAGCAGTCCCTACATGGACTACAGCGCGGCCTACGCCCAGTACGCCCAGGCCGCCTTTGAGCAGCAGTACCCGTATGCCGCCTCCCCGGCTGGCTTCCTCGGCTACAGCTACGCCACCAGCCCCGCAGCCGCCACCGGCCCGGCCGCCGCAGCAACAGCCCCGGCCAGCGTTCACCCCGCCCTCCCCTCCGCCGCAGGCCCGGCCCAGGCCTTCCTACACTACGCCCCGCAGCAGCACATCCAGCCGGACCGTATGCAGTGAGCCTGTGAAGGAAGCGGTAGCAGAAGGAGCAGTGACGGTGGAGGAGGAGGAGGGAGTAGTGGACGCAGACCTTTTGGACAGAGGCCGGCCAAATGCCCGAAAGGGTGACCCAGCTATTGTCAGCAGAGGCTTTCAGGAAAAGGGGTGGGTCTATTGCACTATAGGATCAGAATGAGCCGTTTGCTCATTGGTTAAAGGGTTGGGAGGGGTTGGACTGTCTAGGTTCAGGTTGGGGTCCAATCGGTCGCTTCCAAGGGCTTCCAGAAGCCAACACTTCATTTTTTTTATTATCATTATTATTATTATTTTTATTGTCCTTTATTATTGTATTAATGTCATTGTCAATATTTGTTTGTATGCCTTTTTTTATTATCAATGTTATCATGTTTATGGCTCAATCAGATGTGTGTCCATGGTACATATTGATGAGTGGCGAGCCATCTGGGACACACCTCTTTCCTCCCGTCTCCGGAGTATCTGGGGCGGACATGAAGGGCACTGCTGCTTTAGGACACTCGGGAACAGTCAAGATATTGGGTGGAGGTCAAAGACAGGCCGGTGCTTTTGGGGAGTCGTACAGCGAGCCTCTCAGCCACTCATCTGTGACCCCATCCTGGTGCCATCCAGTGAGCTGAAGCACCGTCTGCACCGCGAACAAACTCTCCACATCACAGGAGGACGATGAGAAATTTCGCCTCAAGGACAAAAAAAATTGAAAGATAGTTTCAGTATATATTGAGACTGATGTCAGGACTACACATTTTTAAAAATAAAAATTCTTATTAATTAAAGAGGCCTTACGAAAGAGAAACTTCTTTTAGAATCTCCTGGTTTTTCAAGCGCTCCCCCATCACCACAAGGCCAAGTGCATAGAGCCCTTTGTAACTGGCATTTCAGCAGTCGGTCACATTAATCTGGATTACTTGGGTCTTTTGATATTTTCAGATGGATGTAGATAATCACATGCAGTATGTGGGCGGTGGGGACCAGGAGTGCTGTGTATCGTTCTTTAAAGGTAGCTGACACTGAGCTCAGACACCAGTGTATTTTATTTTATTCTTTTCTGCTCCTTTTTCTCACTGAGATTGTTGCTCTCAAAGGACATTCATGTACAGCAATTTGAAATGTTTTCAGTCATCAAGTACATTTACAATATTTATGTAGGTATTTATATGAGGTACTAAGTTAAGATAGCTTATTGTTTTTGTTACTATGACTATAGTTGTGGCACTGATGTCATTTAACCTGAAGAGGCATACCTGCAGATCCACAGGTGTCGTATTCATTATTTTTTTATTTTTTTTGTCCTTTCTGTCACCATGTTTGGATTTGCCCTGGTGCACGACAACTACAGTAGATGCTCATTTGTAAATCCTTGTCCGGTTGCATCAGAAATTCTCTAGATTCTTTTTTTTTTTTTTTCACTAAAGATGTCTTTTACAGTCCCTTCAAAGAAGCCATACCCAAAAAAAATGGAAATAAAGACTTTGTACTTAAAGATGCCTCTTGACGTCTTATTTGATTGTTTAAATGAAGCGAGTCGAAAAGAGGGCCGTAATCGCAATGTCATGAGTTATTTGTGTTTACAGTACGTTTCTGTTATTGCAGTGTCACTGTGCTCGTAACAAAACTGACGGGCAGATGCTGCTGTGATGATACTGTGAAAACCTTTCAGGGTGCTCGGGTTCAGTTATGTGTGTGTGTATGTGTGTATGTGCCTGTTATCAAGGCGATGTTTGCTTTTAGCTCCTGGGCGGGGGGCGAGGAGAGAGGCCCAGACTTTTATCAAGCCCCAACACCGCCACCTACCAGGGGTGCTGGGTGTCTCCGTCAAACACACTTGCATGTGTGTATGTTCCTTCTTACTGAGTTTTGTGCAGGAGCCTTGAAACCCTGTTACGCAGATTTTTATTTATTATTTATTTTGAAATGCTGAACAAGCTCAACTAGCGCAGTTTCCCAGAAGTGTCTCTACATGTTTGTGATTACATAAACTACTTTAGAAGATGTTTCACTTATAAACCTCACCTGACCTGGAGACAAACACAGGCAAAGGCATCAAATATCTTGGTGTCCTTACCTAGGGTATAATCTTCTAATTTACAGTACAGACTTGAGTTCAATAGTGGTTAAAAATACATTTAGACTTTATTTACTCATGAAAGTCTGCACTTGATTACGTAGACACTGTGCCATTTACTGATCATGTCGGTGAGATTCAGTTCAAATGATTGTCTTTTTCTAATCCCTGATACCAGTCCTCCTTTTGGTTTTGCTTCCATTAAGTTTGGGGACATAAAACTGACAAGCATGTGAAACTTAATTGTATGGTATTGTAGGTCATAATTTAGAAAATCTTTAAAATATCATGAAAGTTATCTTTGTCATAAGAAAACATACAATTTCATACTATGTCGTTAAAAAAAATCATAGTAAAGTGTCATACAAAATATAATTTATATTATACTATATGATGAATTATAGTAAAGTGATTGTATGGTATGTCATTAAAAAAGGCATAGTATATTACTTCATTTAATTAGATCATAGATGTAGAAAAAAGCCATTAATTCATAGTATAGCATGTCGACAAAAATCATAAAAGACATTGCATATATTATACAATGTCTTTTTTGTCAAACAAAGTCAGCGTGTCAAAAAAGTAATTAAAAATTGTGTAAAAAAAACATAGTATGTCAAAAGAAAGTCAGAAAGTCATAGTATACTATGTAGAAATTATAGCAAACAAGTATAGCATAGGTAGAAAACAATCATAAAATGTAAAGTAATTAAAATGTAATTAAATAGTTGTAGTTTGAAAAAAAGTAATGGTGTAGTTTGTTATAAGATATAAGAAAAGAAACAAATATGTATATAAATGGAAAACTCAACTTAGAATTAGTCATTGTTATGGAGAACATATAGTACATTTCCCACAATGCAACACCATCCTTGCCAAGTAAATGCCCACATATTTTAAACCCACTCCATCAGTTTGTAATGCTCACTTTCTCTTCTAATTGTTATGTCTCCAAGACGTCACCGGGTTATTTTAGACAGCGCTGCTCACCCACAGAGGACGACATGCAGCCGTCTTCACACGCTGGTGAGTGTAAATGTGTAAAGTGACTTTGATACGGGTCCCTGAAACAGATTTGGTGACGTGTGTTGACGTATAGAATATATCAGTATTTTCAGGGAACAAGACGGCAGGTATAAGTAACAGTAAAAGCTCAACAGAAGTCGTGCCAGTGTGTTGGGACAAGTTGCACTTTGTTTTTATAGCTGAATCATCTCACAGATTTTTAAACAAACTTGCATTCAACATAATTGATGTCCGTGCTGTTGCTGTGTTTACTGGTTGTTACTGTAGCAATGCAGCTCTGTTCCCGCTCTCTTCTGAAGAGAAGAGAGCGGGAACACATTGTCACAGTTTATCTTTCGTTATCTCACCTCCCCGTTCTCTGTTCATGATCTCACTCACACATTTATTCTACTAAACCTTTCTGCTTGTCATTAGGGCTTTTTCTTCCCTTAACATCTGTTCTTGTCTTCCCCACTTCAGCACTCTCGGCCCTGTTTCTCTTCACATGCCACTCTCTCTTTCTCTCTCTCTTCTTCCTTATCTCCCACTCTCTTCTCTGTCTCTATTCTTTTCCCCCTTCTTGCGTTCTCCTTGTGAATCTCACCAGAGCGGAGCAGCAACGGAGCCGGGCGTGAGCTTGATGAACGAGGTCATACAGGCCCAGCAGACATCGCTATGCTGAGTCACTATAAGGCCTCTCTGTCTGTCTCTGTCTCTGTCTCTCTCTCCTTCCCTCCCCCCTCTCTCTCTCCCCCCACTCTGTCTCTCTTTCACATGCCCATGCAAAGTAGGGTCAGTCAAATCTCACTCCCCACACGCTTCTCGCTCAGTCATGCAACTCTGACATCAAGGGATTCCTCAGAACTGCCGTAAAAAAAAGAGTCCCACCATATCGGACCTCGGCTCAACCTTAATCACAACCAGGCGAAAAAGTCAGTTGTTTTCATGGTTAACACCATGTAGGACACATTTTTATGGTGCCCGCATAATGTAAAATGATATCCGTTATATCAGAAGATTATCAGAAAAGTAGACCAATTCATTTCTAAGCTTCATACATTTGCAATGATATATATGATGATGATCAGTTAGCGTGCCCCTCTTGTTTAATCTCCTTCGGAGGCTAATACACTGTAGAGAATCATAAATGCCAGATGACGCATTAACATTGTTTCATGCAAATGCTCCCTTATTAGATGACCCCTAAAACCCCCTGGCAAATGTTACCCCCTCCAGGCCTCTAGATCCTCCTGCGTCTGGGGGTCGCGACAGAGACCAGTCCCACATGGGTCTGTCGGGGCCTGCTGAGTGTTGCTGCTGTGGCTTCAGATAGGCCTCTGATACAGGCTATATTTACCCAGGCTCTTAGAGGAAAGGACCATTCCCCGGAAACCCATCAAATGCTCTTTACCGTGACCCCCTCCACCCCGCGCCAATAACCCATTCAGATAACGTGGTCTAACTAGAGTCCAGTTTGAACGAGGAGTAGAGACAGTCAGTAGGTTAGAACAAAGTGATGTGCAAGATGGTATAGTGAAGGAGAAAAAAAATCAGTGCTGCATAATAATTTGTTTTTACTTGGTGTATTAATGCTGTTTATTTATTACGAGCCAAGCTAACTGGGGAGAAATAGTGAGATTACCTCAAATGAAGAATATCCACACGGTTGGGATACCTGTACAGTATTTTGTGCAGTGATTTACCCAAAATGCAATTAGTGTAGGAGGAGGAGGAGAACTGGAGAAAACTTCAAACTGCAACTGCTCCCGACAAAGGTTTGGAGGAGGAAGAGACATCAGGCTATAACAACTAAAAGCAGTTCAACTGGGTGAAAAGCTAGGCAATAACCTCAAACGAGCCGAGTAACCTGATCATTCAACAGAGTAGACGATTCAGCTGGTTCAGCCGGTAATACTGGCACACAACAGAGTCTTAAACCAATATACTCCTCGCTTCTACATAAACATGTCCCTTTGTCCCTGCCGGGGCCGAGTCAGGGATGCGGGAGGAAAAACAACGGGGTGAGTTTTCCTGAAAAGCCTCAGTACTATCACAGTAGCTGAAGCAGAGAAATTAAATGAGCCAACATTAAGCTAGTGGTCATACCAGACCAAACATAGACTGAACAAACTCTTGAGTACCGGTATACAGATTAGAGCAGGGGTGTGAGTTTGTTTCTTAGGAATACATTTGTTCTCTTTTAGTAGCGTATTTCTTCTTTCAAAAGTTACATAGTGTCCCTTTAACTACGGAGAATGCTCTGGCACTTACTTTACGATCACCTTTGGGAAACAATACGCCTTTGTCTTAAGCCATACGTTTTGTAAGTCAATGAAAATGCTACTTGAACGTGACTAGGAAAGGATGATAAAGAACCAGATATTTGTTGATCAGTGTGAGTTTTCAGGGCTCTGGCAGAAACAAGTGCTTATCCAACAACAGGTCTGTTTCCTATCAACTGCTCCGATGACCCTTCACACCACTCTCCAAACTCCTTTGGCACTTCTGCTGGGGCCGGTGATAATGAGGCGAGCCGGAGGAGGTTTTATCAGAATGGGAGTGAAGAGCAGTTAATTAGTTGGCCAGACGGATAACAAAAGACACGACAGCTGGAGCAGGTTGTGAATATAGTATGGGATATAGTGTGTGTGTGTGTGTGTGTGTGTGTGTGTGTGTGTGTGTGTGTGTGTGTGTGTGTGTGTGTGTGTGTGTGTGTGTGTGTTCATAAATGTGTCGCCTATTAGCCCAGTAGTAGCTGGAGTAGTCTCCAGCTCTGTAATGTGATCTGAGGATCTGGGGAGGGTCATCAGAGCCTTGCTCTAATCACAAGCCCCCCCTCACCGACAGCCGCCTATCCAACGAAAAGCAGAGCTGAGGCGCCGCAGATGCTTTCCGCCACACACCCTCTCATGTCCATTTCACACCACACCAGTCCGGCACTGTCGGCATGCACGCGCAGGAACGAGTCCTCCCCCAACAAACGTGTGGAGCCGGGCTTTGTGCTGCGAGTTGGTGTTTGTTTCCTTGTCATTCTGCACGTGAGCAGCTGACGTAGCATGAGTAACGCCCGAAACGGGGTGAGACAGAGCAGTGGATAGAGTCCAAGAAGACAGGAGAGGTGGTGAAAAGTGCAAAATCAAAGGGTGAAGCAAGGTCAAAGCCCTGTTTATAATATAACACGGAATAAATGCCTTGACCTTTGGCAGCAATATTTCTGACACTTGTTTGCTTTGTGTGTGTGTGTGTGTGTGTGTGTGTGTGTGTGTGCGTGCGTGTGCGCGCGCGTGTGCGCGTGCGTGCATATGCGTGCGTATGCGTATTTGTAAGATGTTCAGCTAAAAGGGAGGTTTGTTGGTCCTGTGACACATTTCCTTATCTCTGGCCAACATGCTTGTACAAACCAGCGCCTCCACCTCGACCTCAAACCCAGCCAGCCGCTGTTGGGGCACAAGAGAAGAGAAGGAAGGGGGATGGGGTTGTGGGGGGTTGGCTCTAGCAGGATCAGCAAAGAAAGAGAGAAAAGCAGAGGCCTGACAACTACTGACAGCTGAGCTTCCTCTCTCGGTGGGGCTTTCACAACTGCAAACTGACAGTCTCACGCACGCGCACACACGCGCGCACACGCGTGCGCGCACACAGATCGGTCCACTTCAGCTGTACACATAGCAATTGTGTGGTCACGCACAAATTATAGGCATTTTGTCTCTCATGCAGGGTTTGACATTGACTCTGTCGGACTGCTGTGGAGCTGTCTGTGAGGAAGAGGAGCGCTTATGTAACAAGTGCTGATGTTCAGTGAGTGAGTGTTTGTTGTGTGTGATGCTTTCTGTGCTTTGGTACACAGTCTGAACTCAGACAGCTTCAAGCGTGTGTGTGTGTGTGTGTGTGTGTGTGTGTGTGTGTGTGTGTGTGTGTGTGTGTGTGTGTGTGTGTGTGTGTGTGTGTGTGTGTGTGTGTCTATCCAGTGTCTCAGTGTGTGGCAACAAACACTCAGCACAGCGGACAGTAAGCAACAGGTGTAAAAGAGGATGTGAAAAAAACACAGTGAACCTCTTTTCTTCAGTTTGACTTCTGAACTTCTGCTGTCACCGCTAGCAGACGAGGACAGCTGTGAAAATGATCTTGTTTGCTTCACACAGAGCGTGGCAAACAAGATGTGTGCGCCTCTGTACCGAAGGGCGCACCGCAAGTGACCTGCTTCTGTGCCTCCCAATGAAAACGTCTATCTGTGGGGTGCGTTGAGCAGCACATGGCCGGTGTGTAGCAGCAGCTGCCAATTTCACAGACGACAACAGCAAAAAAAACAGAACAGGTCGTCACTGGATAAGATAGGATGTGGAAGTAAATCACATTAGACACTCACACGGACGACGCAGCTGTCGGGTTAGTTTGTCATGAGGCGAACGACCTGAGTGAAGAGGTCACCTTTATGTTGCTGACTGATGCCTGATCAGTTATCAGGCCTTTTTCTCGTTTGAACAGTGTGGAGCTCCAACTCTATAACTCTCTTTTGCAAAGTTATTCTATTCAGCTGCAAACACACTGGAAAGGGAATGGATGGGATTACTAGAGAAACTAAGTGGTCAAAAATGATGGCTTAAAAAAAGCTACGCATATTTCTATTCTTCCATATAAGGCTACAGAAAGCAACTGATTAGCCTAGCTTAGCACAAAGATAGGAAATGTGGAAACAGGTTGTCTGGTTCTGTGCAAAGCTTATAAAACCGCTAAAGCTCACTAGTGAACATGTTGGGTTAACTATACAAAAACTATCCAAAACAAAAAACAAGCTAGTTGTGGTTTTGCAAGTGGTGTAATGTACCAGACTTTGCCGGGCAACTAGCAGAGGCACGTTCAATATAAAAACGTTATGCAACTTGTTTGTTTTGTCTTGTGCGCCTTCGAGTTAGCTGGAATTATTTTACAAGCATTAATATTGGACTTCATTTCGATGTAACTGCAAACAATGGGGGCTTTTCAGCCATGTTGCCAGTTATTTAAGCAATAAGGTACGAGAGGCAGTACTGTATCGTCAATAATGTACTGTTCAAAGGTGTTGTTAGGGCCGACGCGCAGCCACTTTATAAATAGTAATAGTAAGCTTCCTTTCAGCACAAAATAGTTGTAGCCACCAAACGTTGTGTATCGCATTTCAGCGACAGAGAAAATAGTCCCGTATGTGTACGGGACGCAAATACGGGACTATAAAACGGACGGCCTGGTCAGTAAATCGTTTACTGACCAGGCCGGTTGAAAGCAGGGTGGAGGATGACACTCAGCCACCGATGTAAAGAAGTGCTCTCGCTGCTTCTGTCCGTCTTTTCTCCGTCATTTTTCTCCTCCATGATGTTTAGAGAACTTGCCTCGCGTCAGGAAATTACCGACGTAATTATCTCTCACTGGAAATTATCACGATTTTGTGATCAAACCCTTTTCATTCCTCATCTTAGTTTCCGGTGTTATGCACTCGCTCCCCGCTAACTAGTCTGCTCTCAGAGCGTTATCTGCTCTGCTCTCCTGATTGTAAGCCGTATCAACAGGGACCACAAATACATTATTCACCGCTGACATTCTCATCAAAAGTCATTACCCCCAAAATATCAAAGTTTACACAAAACATGTTTGGTAACTGTCAAGCTTGAAATGACAACTAACGGTCGCGCAATTTAAATCTACCTGTTATTTTAAGTGCGCACTGATATGGAACGCTCTAAATGTAAACAGGCTGTACAGTACTTTATGGCTGAATAAAATACACCCCGTGACTCACTCTCAACCAATCAGAATGCTTGATTTGATCTACCCGTATTATAAATAAAAGTAAGTACTTTTCCTTTCACTAAGCGAGAGATATTGTAGTCGCTGGAAACGTTGAACTCAAAATATCTCCAAACCACAAGGCACAGTTTTACCCTTTGATTTTATTCCAGACTGAACACAATAGAACTACATGTCATTGTCTCACTACACTACCTTCCTTACATCTCTGTCATCTTTATAAAGCCATAATTATGCTACAATGGTATATGGTATATATTTTGTGTATATGTAACCTTTTGGCAAACACAGACCAGCTGTTCCCAACTGTTTCCATTCCCGATGCTAAGCTAAGCTAACTGGCTGCAGCTTAATATTTACTATTTACTATACAGACACGAGAGAGGTATGGATCTTCTCTCCCCAGTCACAAAAAGAACACGAAAAAAGCACATTTACAAAGATGTCAAACTATTCCATTAAAACAAAGCCAAGTTTAGAAGACATAACTCTTAAGAAAATCATAATGACTTGAGGTAAGTAGGATTAGAAATAAAAAGGCCAAAAAGGGGCCTCTTGGAGCTGGAGAGTGTGTTGATATATTGTATAATCCATCCTTGGAGATATTTCGGGGCATAAATTCATGTGTATCTTCTTCCCTAATCTCCCCCTCTGTCTTGAACTCTCAGGCCAGGAGCCTCCTCCCCCATCACTCATTTCTCCCATCATTTTTTCTTCAAACCTCTCCTATTTTAGTATGTTCCACCGAACATGATTTGCCCTTTGGTGTCAAGAAAAAACTCCCAAAGCCTCCTCTCTCTCTCTCTCTCTCTCTCTCTCTCTCTCTCTCTCTCTCTCTCTCATAAAACAACGTGGTTTGTGTGTGCGTGTTTTCATGCACCAACAGTCATGTTCCACATCTTGGAGGGAGTGATCCGGTCTCGGTACACAGTGAGGGGGGATAGCACACCCGGATCCAACAGCAGCTCTTTATAAGGACAAGGGCCTGCTGCCTCTATATTTAGATGGACTTTATTGGGCCTCTTGTCTTCGTTTTTCTCCCCCCTCCTCCTGTGCTGCCGCTGTTGGAAATCTCTCACCAAAGCCATGTGGGCGGCCGGCCCTCCTCTCCGTCGCAGCGAGGGGAGAGTGAGCCTGATAATGATCTGGACTCGGTGATAATAACAGAGCAGAGGAAACGAAAGAGAGATGGGGAGAGGATGGAGGGAGGATGACAGCGAAGTGGTGGGTGGTGAGCGAAGTGCTTTTCACTGCGTCTTCTCCTCTACTTCCCCGACTATTATCCACAGTGCTGCCGATGTCCTCTCTCTGCCCCACCATCCCACAGTCTGAAGGAAATCCCAGCAGAGGGGCACGTTATCCATCCGGCCCCCTGAGGTCCCTAAAGGCACAACCACTGGATGGGTCTCTTCTAGTCCCATCGCTCCAATTTGCACACCATGAGGAGAAGCTGAAGTGGCAGATAGTATTGCGCGTGGAAATATGAGCATATATATCCATACAGTCCTCTCATTGGCCCCCTCTACATACCTCTGCTTTCCGGCCTTATCTCCAAAGAGAAGCATATTTCTCAAGAGCTTTGACCTCTGCTGTCCAAATTTACTGCCAATGACAAACAGTGCTCTGACACGGCGCTCTCTTATCCACCTGTGTCTTTCTTTCTTATCATACCAACAAAGTGTAGTCAAACACTTAACGGCACCTTGCCAGCTCTCAGGAGACTTTGCTCCAGAGGTGAAAAAGAGAAATCGGCTTTGCTGTGCCTTTGCATCAGGCGGATGCACTTTGCATGACTAGAGCCTTTACAACGAAAAGGCTCGGAAAACGCTGAGTAAACATGGGCTGAGAATTGTGAAGGACAAATTGGAGCCACTTGCGCAACAGGCCTGACAGTAGCACAGTAACAGAACCTCACGCTCATCTTCAGTCTCTAATCCTGATTTCACCAGATGTTAATTAGTTGGTATCAATGTGGCTTACATCCTTCTCAGACAACAGGACTAAAGTCTCCAGCCATGTGAGCAGCTCTGGAAGGCCGCACTTTTATTAAGCCAACGTGATCACTTTATAGCCAACAGAAATACTTGAAATGACCAAGACCTCTTAACAGCACATTACACGGTTAACGTGTAAAATTACACGTTGGCATCACGGAAACAATTTAACGTTCGGTTTAGGCAACAAAACCACTGAGACGGGTGTAGGTAAAACATAAAGTTCGGGCGTAAGTATATAAACTACGTAAACATTAACTTAACAATAACTTAACAACACCTGGTCTTGCCCACAGTGTATACTACGTCAATAGCTCGGGGTGTTTTTCTGCATTTCCGTGGATGTGTTTAATTCGTGTCTCCACCATGACAAAGGATCTTAATTGACTTTCCATTGGCATTGTCTCTGTGATGCCAGCACACACTTTTAACACACTGTGTGCCACCACAACGTAACTCGCCGTTCTGTAGTTGTTCTCATTTCACATATTTCTGTGAGATCAGCCTGAATTAGGCACGCTAAATGATAATGCCAGCAAGGCAGCATGCTGCTCTTGAGGCGGCTATAGTTTCAACCATGGTCACCATCTTAGTTTAGCTATTGTTATATATATATATATATATATATATATATATATATATATATATATATATATATATATATATATAATTTAGTTTAGCGTGTCATGCAAACGTTTTCTAATAAGCACAAAACACAAAGTGCAGCTGAGGCTGATGGGTACGTCATGAGTTTTGTATTGTCATTGGGTGTTGGACAAATTAAAACATTTACTTGATGATGGCGCTAGAGAAAAAGTCAGGGGATTACCAAACTCATAAAGATGTATTCTGAAAGGGAAACTCAAATTAAATGGCGATCCATCTGATAGTTACAATATTTCACTTTGAACCACACATTTGTATTTGATAGGGGAGAAGTCAGGGGATCACGTATTAGGATACCTTGTCTGGGAACCACGTGAAACATGTGCCAATCCATCTAGAAGGCGTTAAGATAGTGAAAACGTTGACCTGCTGGTGCTGGAAGATGAAAAGTCTGAGGATCAGCAAAGTCATTACATGTCCTGGCAAAACCATCCAATAGCGATTTTTCACAAAAAATAAAATAAAAATGTGAACATGATGGAGCAAAAGTCTGGGGTTCAGTCAAATCAATGGGATTCATCCCCTTGCAGCTGGCAATAGCTGTTGAGCCATTTCTCAACCGACTGACCGAACGGCGGTCAAAGCGACATTGCCATCGATAATAACAACGGGCTAATAATGGCCGTGCCACTTATAGACTACACATGTCTGACCGGGTTTGTTGCCTTGAATATTGTAGGGGAAGAACTCGTCTGTGACTGATGAACTGACTTTCTTGTACAAACTACCCTGGAGACACGGCAGGCTGGGAAAGAGACCCAAGGATCTTTATCTTTACCTCACAGACGAGCAAAGCCCAGGCAGGTGGTGCTGAACGAGGCAACAAGATTTGCATATGAGTTGCCAAATTCAGGAGTCACTCAAGAAAAGCATCAACTGCCATGCAAATGAGAAGCAAACGAGATTCAAACCAGACCACGGTAGTGTTTTTTTTGTGTGTGTGCCTATCTCACCATGTATCCATGCAGTCATTGGCACCACTGACTAAAAGATCTGTCAAGATTTACCACGGCAGCAACAGCAGCCCTCTGGGGAAGGACACGCCATGACATCAGAATAGTGGAAGCGCCGCTGAAGACAATAGTTCTCTGTGCGGGAGTAGAGCCGAGGCGTGGCCTGGCTCGACAGAGGGGTCGTCTCAGCGGACCAGTCGGCCTCAGCAGCTGTCTCAACCTCTGTCTGTGTCTCTGTCACACACACCGTTTCAATCCAGCATGAAAGCTGGCATTGGGACAAAGGATCAACAGAGTCATGTTAAATCCCTTAACTCCTATGCGTGTGTGTGTGTGTGTGTGTGTGTGTGTGTGTGTGTGTGTGTGTGTGTGTGTGTGTGTGTGTGTGTGTGTCCGTGGTCAGTTCCAGCTCAGGAACGCAGGGATGGAGGTGGAGTAGGAGGAGAGCCCCGGAGAAAGAGACAAAGTTCCTACAAACTGGCAAAACAAAGAGCCAATGGACAGAGAGGCCCCCCACTGACAGGAGTCCTGGCGTGATAGTAGCCTAGATAAGTGTGTGTGTGTGTGTGTGTGTGTGTGTGTGTGTGTGCCTGCGTGTGTGTGTGCGCGCGCGCGCTCATGTAAACGAATGGCACACAGCTTGCCAGCATGATAGCACTGTATTTACACTCCATTTGTGTTCTCGTAATTGCTTGAGGAGATGCAGGAAAAGCTTCCAGACATGCAGCCGCTGCACGCCTCGTGCCAGAATGCTGAAGTTTAAGATATTTACCCAGACCCTCCAGTGGAGAGCCCTGCACTTAAACAGCCATAAGGGGTTCACAAACCATGACACAGAGGAGTGAAGAAGCTCACCACGGAGCTGAATTTCACATGGCGAGAGGAGAGAGAGCGAGAGCTTCATCACCGAGGGGAGCTGAGGCTGAAGTTGGAGCCTCGTCATAAGTCCCTTGAGGGGGAGGGGGGCACACCACCTGGGTTGTCAAAAGGAGTCCAGCTAGCCTTTTTAAAAGACGGCTCAAAGCGTGATGCGCAAACAGCAGGCGGGCATCAGTGGGCATGTTTGAGCAACGTATCAACACTAAAACCCACCTGCCCTTCAGTTTCGGTCTAATGACAACAAATGCAACAAAAGCCCTGCGCGGTCCGCCCAGCCTGGAGGGCCCGCCGGCTGTTTGTTCAGCCTCTCATTCACCTGAGAGGAGGATTCAATAGGTCTGTATGTTATTAAAAGCTTTCATACGCATGGGCTGATGGCATTATTCAATTTGCGTAGAGGACACCGACCTAAAAGGGAGTTTTTTCTTCTTCTTTCACATGAGGATTGGGCCTATCTAATTGTGCAGCCTCCAGCCTCAAGGACACTGAGCATGAGCGCTTATTTTAAACCAGTCCGTTGTGAAAAGATGGCTGAGCTGTATAAACACTACACATGTGTGCGTAACATGTCTGGCAACTAACATATTAATTTGTTACGGTTAGAGGTATCATAGGTGCTGCCATATAATATAATATTTATGATTAATGTATTTTCACACTTACAAACATCCTGATCACTCTTTCTCTATACGCTTGTCAAAGCCTGATGATAATTATTGGGCGTGTGTGTGTGTGTGTGTGTGTGTGCGGGGGGAGAAACAAAGGGAGTAAAACAAACAATGATATTGATTTATTTATTTTGAAGATTTGGAGCTACTGACATGGCTGTTAAAACTTGGGTGGAACCTGTGGCTGTGAACCGAGTGACACACAGTCTCCTGATTTCTACTGGGTTTAAAGTCAGGTGAAGACTGGACACACACCACACTGACACACGCTGTGTTGAGCTCATGCCAGACTCAGGAGCCTGGGCCTTGGCCGTCAATGGACAATGACTGCCATCTTGTGGTGACTCTGCAAAGAGGAGCGCTTCATGTGAAGCGTTGAGGAAGAAAAGACACTATTTGACACGTTTGCAATGCTCATAGATCAGCATCTTGACTTTTAAATAGAAAAACAAATATTAGGTAGATAAATCTAAATGTAAATAAAATAATAGAGAGAAAAATGATGTGCTATTTTGCAAATTCACACAATACAATGTATGACTTTTAAGGAGTAATAAACAAAAAGAAAGCAAGTATTACACCTCCTACTGGTGTAATAATATTAATTATTCTAAAGCCAGCACATACACAGTGGAGCAAGTTGAACCTCGGCCTAACTTAACTCAAACATACATAAATAGAGACAGAGATGAGATTCATTAAAACATTGATGCAGACGTTGGTTTTTGTTGCATTACGTTTTTTGAGCATGACCTATTTTTCCTTGTGTGGCCAAAATGATCAAATATCTCATGCTGCTCAGTTCTAAATGGTGAATGTGTTGTTTGAAACTGAGATCGTAGCGCAACATGGTGTATATTTAGTAGAGTTTTAGTCTCAGTGATAAAAGACTTGGAGCCCTTGGCTTCAAAGCTCGGTCAAGTATAAAGTAAAATCTTACTTTCTGTACATAAGCACTGTGGAAGTTATGGAAAATGGTCAAGAATAAGAATGTAAACATAGAAACCCAAGATGTATTGATCCACTGATGTTTAACCATCGTTTGAATCAGCAGCAGCAGTGCGTCTTCAGCTCTTCGGGTTCCTTAAGCAGATGACTTTGAGGAATCATCCTCTGCACTGAAGAAAAAAAAAAAACACAGCACACGCTATAATGATGCCTAACCCCTGAATTATGCATTTCATAAACTTACAAAACAGAAAAAACTGTCCACACGTGGTACTGATTTATTTAAACATCTGTGGTGTATTGTTTTCATAACATTACAATGGTAAAAGAAAAAGCAACATGAAAAATTCAACTTACAAAGAAAGAAAGAAAGAAAGAAAGAAAGAAAGAAAGAAAGAAAAAGAAATGCTGCCGAACAATCGAGCATTCTGCTGTACATGACGAAAAAAAAAAAACGACTACAGAAATTTCACTAATCAAATCACGCAGACCTGCGGTAAACAGTGTCATACATCATCATAAATTCATAAATACAGCTGCTCACTGACCATCTAACAGCTGTCACAGCAATTCTTGATTTGTGTCAATCTGAAACAGATTCTTCTTCCAACATTTTTTTCTGGAGAACCACCCGACACAAACTGTTTCCACGTCTATCCGTCCAGTAACTTGAGGATGCTCTCCCTCTCCTTCAGTGCTTTCCAGGCCTGGTCCTTCTCCTTCTTGGTCGGAGTGCGTTTCTTCTGCCTGGCTGCCATGATTCGCCGAAATCCCTCCATGACCTCGTTGTCGGACACCCTGACCCTCTGCCTCAGCTCCTGCTTGCGCATCTCCTCCTTTGCCAACCTGTGAGGCGGCAGAAACACAAAAGGTTGGAGGTCAACAGCTGATCGTGGATCAGTACGGCCTACTTTGCGACACATATTAATTGTTGGCCCGCGTCCTCACCGGAGTAGCTCCTGCTTCCGGGCTCGGTTGTGACCGCTCAGGGCTTTGAGCTCCGCTTGCCTCTTCTGCAGCTCTGCCAGGATCTCATCCTCAGAGTCTCCTCCTGGTCCAGGTCGCTCCTCGGAGTCCAGCAGCCCCTGGGCGACCAGCTCCTCTTTGATCCGGGCCTCTAGAGAACGCGTGTGAGGAACACTGGGAAGAGGGGAAAGGAAAAACCGAAGCTATGAGACATGTGGCCATTTCAGAGACTATACTCACACCCAATAGACACAACTGTGGACAGGCAGCCTCAGTCAGATTAACAGTGCCACCTGTGTGTGTATGTGTGGTGAGATAAATAGACAGGTGTTTGGGGAAATGCTTCTACAGTTCTTTTGAAGCACAGCTGCAGACCTGATGTGAAAGACTTACAGGCCTCATTCACAAATCTGTGAATTAAGAACAGCAGTGAATCCATGATTCAGCAGTATTTTCTTACGGCCGGCTCTCGTAATGTAAACACACACTTTTAACGTAATGCAGTACATATTAAAACAACATCCATGGGAAAAAAAAGGCTTTCGTAGACAACAATATTTAAAATAGTTTATCTACTCAAGTGATACTCTTTCATCCTTTATTTTTTTATCAAAATATATATATATTTTGAAGCTTCCATTGAGGTTTAAGAATTACGTTTTTATTTTCCTACGTCAGACAACGTGGAGATGGAACCTCAATGCCTCGGGTTTCTGCACTCATCGGGTGCTGGACAAATACCTGAAAGCTTTTCCTTGGCTTCTAGGAGAAGTCCCAGCGCCGTCATTTGCATCCTTCCCTGAAATGTCCGGTACGGGTGAATCCTCCATGGGGGATATAATGTTCTCCTGGAAGAAAACCGATAAAAATAACGTCAAAAATTAATAAATAATATTTCAAAGGCCATGCCTCACTTATCAGTCATTTGTATTATGCATTATTTGAAGTTGTATCAGTGCATATACGCGTGATCGCGGCATACCGACCTCTACGAGGGCCTGGAGCAGACGCTGAGTGAGTGGACCGAAGGGACATCCGTCTTCTGGAGATTCATGTTGGGACTCAGACTTTTTCAACAAGGAGTCCACATCTACAGCAGATGAACATGAAGGGGAGTTTTAAAAAAGGTGGATACATGCTGGCACACGGGGCCCACGTCATTCAAGGTGCAAGTCCCGCCTCACCTTTTGCGTCCAGCTCAGACAGCGGCCCCCCCATGAGGCTCTTTTTCTTGTCATTAGCTCGTGCTCCTTCCCTCTGCTCCTCCAGCAGATCTTCCTGAGCCCAGCGCTGAGAGTAGTGTTTCCCCAGAGCTGGAATCTAGCGTTAACACGGAGAGTACCAAAGCTCAACACAAACTGCTTTACACAATAAAAAACGGCCATAGTTTTGCCGATGTCTCGAGTGAATATAGGTGTACCAAAACAATAATAAAAAGGTGCGTGGCTTTTTATGTCGTACTTTGAAATACTCAGCCTCATCCTCCGGGGGTTTCAGGAGCTCTTCTAGCAATCGTATCTCTTCGTTTGTGATGTCGGCACAATATGGCTCCACTGATGCCCAAAATCTGAAAAACATTAATAACTAATTAACACAAACAACCTTTTCCAGAACTAATGTATACTACGTTAATTCTTACGACAGCACACGTGTGTGAAATTAGCCTCACTAGTAAGATTAGTCCCATATGACTTGAACTGAGCGATATTATGAATGCCGGTTGTTGCTGACCTGTTGGGTGCATCGTTTTTAGGAGTACGGGGAATGTCTTGTGGATCATCAGTGAATTCATACTCTTGGACTTTAGCCTGCAGATTTTTGGATTTGGGTCTGCCAGGACCTGGACCTGCTGCGTGACCGCCTTTGCCGTCCAACTTCTGCTTTTTTGGTTTGTGGCGAGACGAGGCAGCTGGGTCTGGGTCTTTTCCCAACTTCAGGAAACGCTTGTCTCCCTTCTTGTCCTGCCAGTCTGTGAGGATCTGAGAGGCCGCGCAGGGAGGGAGGGGGGGAGGGGGGTTACAAACAGGAATGGATCACGGTCCACATGTCTGGTGGAGGCCCCTCCTCCTCTGCTTGATTATGGCTAAAGTCATAATCACAATTATTTTGGTCAATATTGTCATTAATTAGATCACAATTATTAAAAAACAATTACTCATTGACTTAGGAAGCTTCTTGAATTTATTGAAAAAAGCTTTTTAATAGTAGATATACAATACTTAATTTAAATATGAGCTCTCTTTTCGGCATCTTGGTTAAGCTGAATGAAACATGCCACAATATTGTAAACAGTGTTGTGCTCTAGTAAACAATTTCATCAAAAACCCATTGGCTGTGTGTGTGTGGTGTGTGTGTGGTGTGTGTACACACACATGTAAATATATATACACCTGCAGAAAAAGAAAGAGAGGACCCAAGTTGTCCCTGCGGCCCTAGGGGTCAGTTTACACTTTAAGCCGCAGGGGCCCTAGTGGTCAGCCTATGCTTTAAACAAACAAAAAAGGGTCTGGGGGCCATCACATTGTAAGCCCTGAGGGGTCTGCGGGGCCCTTGTGGTCAGCTTGCATTGTGCTCACTGAGGGCCTTGGTGTTCAACTTCATACAGGTGCCCGAGGCTAAATACTGCATGTGGCCTGAGGCTGGGAGGCTCGGTGTTTAATGGACATTAATATTGAGGGTGTCCCAACGTCCTCATACCTGTCTCTGCTCCTCCAGGGCTCGGAGGCGGCGGCTGGCTGAGGACAGCAGAGTCTCCAGCTCCAGCTGCAGGGTGTCCAGCTCCTCAATGCCGATGCCATCATCCTCCGAGCGGCCGAGCACAGCAGTGTAGCGGGGACACACTTTGACGTGCTCCACGGGCTTGAAGTCGTAGTATTTGAGTGGGGGGCAGTCCTTCAGCTCACTCATGATGCTGTGTGGCGAACACCTGGCGGCGTCTAGAGGAACTGATACAAGAAGGTCGGCAGTGTGTGGGCTATAGTGATAAATGAACCGCAGGCACAGTGGTGTCCAGCTGTGGTTCAGGTCGTCTGCATCTCTCTATCAATACACGCACGCATTACACGCACACACGCACGCGCCCAAATACACGTACACGCAGGCCTGCTTGTACAGAGCTCGCTGGGCCTAAACTGCCCGAATTACTCTCACGCGTAAACATCGGTGGTTATGATTTCACGGTTTGGCACAAACACATTTTAGATTAAAGTTGAACAAATTACAAGAATTGAATATAACTAACGAAAAGCTCAGATGTATATCAACGAATGTTTAGGAGGATTGATATTTACGGTCAGCGTATGGCGTCCATGATGGAAAGAGCCATTGTGGTTGCAGAGGGGTGGGACATTTGTTAAAATTAATACATAGCCTCTTTTCGATAAAGTCGCATTTAGAACAATATTTGATAACACAGTACTAAACACATCACAGGCTTAGTTTATCTCATTATGGACACACATCAATATAATCGACAGTAACGTGACTGAGCGTACCGAGCTAATGGTGGAATGGTTTCATCGGATCAAACCAAATCGTGTCAAGGGGCATACTAAATACATTTCCACTAAATCTGTCGTTCGGTTATCTAATTGGATCATATGTGTATTGTAACGTTGTTATTAAATATGTTTTATTGAAGAACATGTACAAGTAAAAAGTCAAACTGACTTCTGAACCAACAGTCGCCAACCGACACGTCTCCTACTCAGAGACCGGAATGGTCGCGTCGTAGGGTTTGCTCGTTTTAAAGAAAACATACGCCAACTGGGCGGAGTGACCCCAGCGCAAACAGTTGCATATCCGTGGTGCGGAGAAATCCGTCTCTTCAAACCAAGAGCTTTGTAGAAAACCAGCGCACCCTATCTGTACTAGACGATGTAGGATTTACGGAAGAGGAGTCCCAGGCGTGGCTGAGGAACTTCCGTCTTTTACAGCACGAAAATGGTAAGTGTCTTGCACTAACTGTGTCTGTATATGTCATTATTCAGCCATTTGTCTTCGCTAACTGGCTACATTTAAGGCGAGAGTGGCTAGCTGGCTTCGTATTTGCCGTAGTCGGGGTTTCTGGTTGGCTGTGGTGAAACGAGAGGACGGGCATCCTTAAAACGGTTAGCAGAAAGAAACTAAAGTGATCGCGCTGAGCTGTCTTTTCCATTCGGCTCCTTTTCTCATCATTCCTCAAGTCGGCTCCCCCTGAAGCGCAGTCAGTAGACGAGGGGGCAGATGTGTTTTTGTTCGGAGCATAACCTGTATGGGCTGCAGTCATCGCTCACCGATCCGCTCTCGATTAACGCAAGAAACCCCATTCATGTTTTAAGGACCCTCTCCTCTACAGACAGTTTACATCAGTAGATATGGATTACCACCATCGTGTGTTTCTTTCTCCAACACATAAAGGTGGAGCACTTGCAGTGTGACCGAGCACCGCTGCAGCACATTCTTTTGCTTCCTGATCAAACATGACCTCACAGGCTGACCCCTCTAGTCACTCACTAGACCGGGAGGTTCAGTTTTCCGATTAAACCTGATCCAACCTCTAACTAACGAAATGCATGATCTAATGTTGATCTGTATGCATTGTCTCCTCAGACAGCGACTCTGCGCCCCTACTTAAACGCTGTGAGGGCCACCTTGCAAGCGGCCCTCTGTCTGGAGAACTTCTCCTCTCAGGTGGTGGAGCGTCACAACAAGCCGGAGGTGGAAGTCAGGTATGTCCAAGGCGTGTGTTTGGAGCTAGCAGATATGCAGTTTCTTCTGCCCCGAAGCTTCTACTTAACATCATCTGGCAGCTTTCACATAAGTGCAGACTTGTGTAAACTTGCATAAGAAAACGACACACAAGCATGTTGTGCAAGGCTTTGAAATTGGCCTGTGGGGACTTGCCACAGCCCATTTGAGTGTTTTTTTGAAAACGATGAGAAGATTTGCGAGTTTTTTTTAGTGAGTCCCTTTTTAAGGGTCACGGAGAGTCTCCATGAAACACAGCAATTTAAAACGTTTTCTCGCTCTGCGGTTACAGGAGCAGTAAGGAGCTGCTACTTCAACCTGTGGTGATCAGCCGTAATGAAAAGGAGAAGGTTCTCATTGAGGGATCCATCAACTCTGTCAGAGTCAGCATTGCTGTCAAACAGGTGATCTTTGGGGCTGTTATTGGTTACGCACAACGCACATTTCCTAATTGTCTTTCACGATCCAAAATGCATTTAACAAAATACTTCTTCACTGCAGGCTGATGAGATTGAGAAGATCCTTTGCCACAAGTTCATGCGCTTCATGATGATGAGAGCGGAGAACTTCTTTATTCTGAGGAGGAAACCTGTAGAGGTAAGAGAAAGAAAGAGAGATACACGGGTGATCTGTGTTATGTATAATAGAATTAAAGATTGCGAGTGACAAAAAGAGGAATCATTAAACGGGACCACAAAAAAAACTAAAGAGGAACAATGCTCATCTTATAAATCAAAAACGTCAGAGGGCCCTTGACTACAACGTAATGTCACACGTTTTTCTTTCTCCCTTGCTCTGTGATCTCAGGGATACGATATTAGCTTCTTGATTACCAACTTCCACACGGAGCAGATGTACAAACACAAGCTGGTGGACTACGTCATCCACTTCATGGAGGAGATCGACAAGGAGATCAGCGAGATGAAACTCTCTGTTAATGCCAGGGCCCGTATTGTTGCTGAGGAATTCCTCAAGAACGTAAGAAACTTGCCCTCTGCTTTTATTTTTATTTATATATATATATATATATATATATATATATATATATATATATATATATATATATATATATATATATATATATATATATATATATATATATATATATATATATATATTTTTTTTTTTTTTTTCTTTTTCTGACTAATAGCTGTATGGCAAAAGACAGAAATGTTTACATAGACAATAATGAGAAGTCTCCTCTCCACAGTTCTGATGGCAGCGTTGGTCTCACACGAGCTGGGAAGATGCTCCGAAAGGGCCAATCAGCGCAAGAGTGGGAAAACTAGCCAATCAGAGAGGAGATGAGAGGAACATGACCAATCCGACGATGACACCTTTTGCACCCTTCGAGTATGTCCCTGTACTCATGAATATCAATGACTGTATATAATGAAATATTTACCAGTTTCATTTTTCAGCCACGTAGAACAAATCCCCAATTCAAAGGCGGGTCCTTAAAAGTATTAATCAAGTTGGTAGCCATGACTACAGGGGCACCGAGAGCGCGCTGTTGCAAATAAACCGGCCAGGTTTCTGTTTATTTTTGTGTGTATGCAAGTCTGTGTGATCGGTCGTCATTGTTTTCTAATTAGTTTCCAAAATGTCTCTGTTCAGGAATGCCATGTTTGCGGAAAGTAGTCTGTGTGGCGCTAAATGACTGTCCTGGAGCAAGAAGCCACCAAAAAAACATGAAAAAAATAATGATGAAAGATAATAAAACTCCCTTGTTTATACCTTTTTGGTGTTCCTATTTATATTCGGGCCATTCGTGCTACTGTACCTTTAAACAGATTTGTTCTGTCAGAGGAAGTTGTTTTTAGTCAGCACTTCGCCGCAACTCTTTATATACTTACCGTTTATCTCCGCTGTGGGGAAGAGGAAGTACTATGGCCGGACACACACACACACTAAATATTTTCTGGTTTAAGAGCACACACGGCATAGCTTTGGGGTTTTCAGACAGTTTGGAAGACAAAACAGAGTTGTAGAATATATCAACTTGGGCTCTGAGAAAATGTGATGCCCATTTCTTTATTTCTGACTTTTTACACTCAAAACACATTAAGAATGTACTGGCAGGTTAATCAAAACCTAATCATTACTTGAACCCATAATGACAGACTGGTTTACAAAAATAACATCTTAAATTGGGACGTACATTTCAAAGTCAGGACCCACATGGCCATCAACAGCTTTGAGCTCATATTGCATTTTTGCTTTTCCAAACATTCTGTGCGTAGATGTGTCCTTCACAACAACAAAACATGTTCATATTTCACTCAACATCTTTGTAGGATCCACAGATGAAAGCTACGATTTTAAATGTGACCCATCTGTATGAAATTAAAGTTAGTCTTCACCACAACAGCAGCAATGAGCCAGTCTATTCATTCACTGAACCACCATAGTCAGAATAGTGGGCGTCGTAGTCATGTTTACCAAGTGGGTTTGTGACCTTCAAACTGCACAACACTGACGACACCCGTCACATGAAAACAAGGATTGCACAAGACAGCAGCAGAAATACCTTTTTCATAAAGCCACGTGCTTCATAGGTTTTCCTTCAGGGTTAATTCTACTGCTGCACAACAGCAGCACATGCTGGGAATAATCAAACAAGACGAGAATCTACTGAGATATATACATACATACATAATCTGGACCAGCGATGCTTTTTCAAATATGAACATACAGCATGTTCAGGTTGAGCTCCTTCAAGTCATGGAAAGACACACGTAAGGGTTACAAGTGTGCGCGTGAGAGAAAGCGGCGAGGAAGGAGAAGGAGGAGTCGGCGGCCCAGCACCAGGTCAGGGTGCAGATTTGGCAAAAGTGACGTGACCACGAGAGTCAGGCGAGGGGGTCCGTCTGCCGTCAGAGGTGAGGGGGGACGGTCTGCAGGGCGTCCCGAGTCGTACGATGGATGTTCACATTCTGGAAAGAGGAACGATTCGGTGTCACTTCACGCCACATTTACAGGGACTTGCGAAAACGGAGCAAAGAACAATTTAGTTACCGTGCATCAAACGAAGGTTACACACACACACACACACACAATGCAGTTGTGTGTATCCCTGTTGTTTCTGCACTTGTGATCACTACTACTGTGCTGTAGCGTGGCTTTCAAGACACTTTAAAGTGATACGTTTAGTTTGGCCACAGCTGATTTGACCTTTCTTGAAGCTGTGCTGGATGCTTCAGGTTCCTTTGCGCTTACATGAGGGTTTTCAGATTACCATTTCATAGCCATTTGTGTTCATTTGGATCGTACGTGGCAGCAACTGTTGGAACACAGTGGGCGTTTTGTTCAGGGTGATGAATGGCAGCATTTTTTTATTTTTATTTTACACATCCCAGTGGAGCTTTTGCTGTGCAAGACTTTCCCCATTCATATGCAGAGAAAGCAGGAAGGGCGACACTTGTGTGAGCGTACGAACGAACAGGAAGGAAGTAGTCTGCTACTTCTGATCTCCGAGTATTAGGGCTAAGAAATATGCAGCTCAGCAGTCTCGACATATTTTATCTTAAGATATACCTTCCAGGACCTTGATTCAAGGTAAAGAGCTTAATCCATGATCCTAACCTTTAAAGATATTAGAGAGGAACGCCATTTTCAGTGTCAGATTTTCTAAAATGAGGCACAAGAAGGGTGGGATAAGGATACATGATATGGTTGAGTTGAGTTTATTTAGAAACAGAACAGAAATATGTCCTCTTATGTGTTAAACTGTAAGATTCTTCACATTGAACAAAACCAAAACAATGAATGCACTTGGAGGAGCTTCATTAGACAGTGTTAAACTTCCTAAAACGAGAGGCAAACTGCAATAGAGGACATTTGATAAGAAAATAAACAAGAGTTGATTTGTTTATGTGCAAAATATGAAAAGGCACAACTTTTTTTTGTTGTGCAACGCTGTCAAACTAAGATTAGAGTGTCCCGACTTCCACTAACAGAAATATGAAGTGAGACGACCGCGACAAGTTAACATCGTAAAATTAGCTCAACAGGCAAAATCTATAAGAAAACAAACTAAATCACAACAACAAAAAAGGGGCTCGAATTCCATTGCTTCACAAATGGGATCACAGCATCGGCTCAGAAACCCGTCATCGGCTTTTCAATCAGTCTCCAAAAATGGGAGAACGTGCTCGAGACACAAGATCAGTGTCAAAATTAGAAACTGGATTCCAGTCAATTACCACAATCATCATCATCATCATCATCATCATCATGTCTTAAAATACAAGTGGAGGAAAAACAGAAGATCAGAACAGTGGAGGGTGATTCAATCAAAAGGAAGACTAGAAGCTGCAGAGTTAGCCGGGTACAGTGTGCGTAAAGGGTAAAGGAGGGTGAGGGGCCTCATTGGTGAGCTGGCACTGTGAGCAAAGCCTCCTCTGACATCCGCGACACTTCTACGTTCTGTTCGATAGGAAAAAGCACACAAAGACGGGGAGGGATGAAAACACATGGGTCACCAGTGTGTCTGTCACTCATGTGTCTGTCACTCATTCGTCAGAAGTGCAATTCAAGAAGAAATCGAGCCACTGGAGGCCCGCTGAGAAAAAGCAGACATTTTCTCAGCTAAAAATAAATTATCCTGAACGTATTGATTTTCTAAGCCTTGCATCACATTGTTCCTATAAAAAGCTATGTACATTCAGTCATAAAACTTGCTGCCAAAGCCAACATTAGTATTATGACGGGTATATTTCACTGAGACTCTAACGTGATCCACACACGGAGGCGTGAAAACGCAGACGGTCAAGCAATAGGAGCATCAGTGATTGTTGTCGTCCCGATAAACCATAATTCACGCACGGATCCGTGACACAAATCTGCTCCGAGCTCATTACCATTTCACACCTCTGATGTCAAAAAGGAAAAAAGCCGTGCTGATGGTGCAACCAGTGTAACCATTAGGCTGGGCTTCCAACGGCAGGTTATGACCAACATACTGGTTGGTGCAACCCGGACCAATCTGTCTGTGGGCCATCTTCACTTTCACAAAGTGGCTCAGTGTGTGTGTTTGTTTCACAATATACCCACCTCTGGCCTTTCCCTGTGTGTGTTGACTGCATCCACGTTTAAGCTGATGGACTCCACTTTACAGCCTGAGTATGCAGACAGAATATTTGTTTGTATTAGTTAAGGTGGCAGAAAAGTGCTTTCCCACCCCCTTCCTCTTTCTGTTCATTACAAATATAAATAGATTTATCATGTGGAATGTAAGCCAATAGGAGAGCAGTCTTACCGTAGGCCACTGGCGTTAGCTTCAGCACGGTGTGCAGCGGGCACTTCAGGTAGGGCAGCTCCTCTGTGTGAAGACAAGCAAAGAACTCTCATTCCTGAACATCACTTCCATCCACTGCTTTTTTTTGATCCATCATGGTTGATCTTCAAGAATAAAACTTTTATGGCCAGGACAGGAAGGTGAAGATGTTGCTCAAGATAAACAAACACATTCATTGCTGTAAGTGCAATGAAATCTTTGCGAGTAGAAGTCATTTTTCAAAATGCCTGTTCAACAAGCATAAGCTCGTTATGTCCGCTGTGTCCCATTAATCACTGGTGTGTTCTAGCCACAGAGCGCTAATTCTAATTAGTGCTAATTATGAACAAGCTAGTCCGCATTAGCAGCAATAGTGGGAGGAAAGTGAACAGCATGAATGATGATTTCTGGCGACTGTCCTTTTTGGGGTTTAGACACTTCAGTGATTTGATGAATGTAAAATTTCTGCTCTAGACACAATATTTTGTATATATTTTAAATACAAATACATTTTAAACCTGTTCTAAATTGTACTCATTTTCTTTAAAATATCTATTTAATAAAAAGTATTTCATACAAATAAAAAAAGAACAGATAAGAGCATCTATAAAAAGTATAGGACCACAGTAGTATGAATCAAATGTGAACAATAGCCATCCATCGTCTTGAAATATACCATTTACAATGTAGTATGTAGAATGAAAGAAACATATACACATTATATATATATATATATAGATAGTTTTGTGTGTGAAGTATTAAACCGATACTTTGTTAGTAAATACACTTTTTTTTATTAACTTTATCTACTTATTGAATTTCTGTTCCAACAACCTCAGAAGAAGTCAAGAGTCTGAGTTAACGACCCGTGCCTTCGGGGGTTCAGTTCAGTCGGAGGACTGACCTGCTGTCTTGTCCAAGAAATAAGCCAACAGGCAGCGCATGACGGCCTGGTGACAGATGACCAGCACGTTCTCTTGCCGCTCCAGCTCCATGATGACGGGCTCCAACCGCTGCACCATGTCCTCGTACGACTGAGTCAGAAGAGATGGGAAACGAGGCCAAACAGGGGGGGGCAAAGTACGATCAGAGATTTATTGTTATGCGCTAAAGACAGCTCTATCTACATTTATTTGTTTTCTACTGCAGAAGAGTAAAGCAACACCTTTTCAAATGAAGTCAAAATAAAATGAATGAATACAAATTTAAAGTCGTAAATCAGTAAATGAAAACGCCGACACAATCCATTTTATTCACAGTCTGCTGAATAATCAATCTCTTAAACAGATTGACCTTTCAGCGGGTGAAAAAAATCCATATAGGCCGTCTAGGCCGACAGCAGCTTTAACAAGATTCTCCAAAGCCCTGTCCGCCTAATGCCCACATCTATCTTCCTGTGTTCGGTTAATGGAAAGGTAATGGGATGGACTTAAGGTGAGAACAGCCCAGCGGGCTTTCAGACACAGTAAACATCCCAACGCCACATTTTGGCATGCGTGTGTGCGTGCACGTGCACACACACACTCATGTGAAGTCTTTGTTTACTGTAATCTGGTGTTTAGCCAAATCACTCTAAGAGACTGCTTGTCCAAGTTGAGGCTCATTAGCAGAGAGTAAGTGGCCAGAAGCCATGTGGACACAGTTTTATTGTGTTTGTCGTGACGTGTGAGTCTCTATGAGAGAGAGAGTGTGTGTGTCCTACTTTTCACAAAAGGGAGGACATACTTTGCTTTAGCAATTTCTGAAAATTCAAAAACAGAGACACTGTCCACAAGCATGCTGCTTCAATTTTAATATACAAAAACCACACTTAACAACATCCCGTCATTAGACAAAACACAGTGTAGCCACTGACCTCTCCTTTTGGGTACCGATAGCGGTATTTGTCCTGGTCCCTCAGAGCGAACTCCAGAGGAAAGTGATCCTGAATCTCCTCATACATCATCTCCTCACACACGCCCTGAAATCGCGTCACACACAGATGACTCTTTGTTAACGTCGCACACATGCAAGCAGACAGCTGCGCTCGCTTAGCAGTCGGGAACGCAGTACTCACGGCATCAATCTCGTTCAGGACCTTCCACTGTTCGTAGGGCACAGAGAGAGCCTCGGCCGTCTGGATGGTTCTCTTCATCTGACTGGTCCACACCTTCAGGTCGCTGATGCCCTGAGCCTGGATGAACTGACTCAGCTTCTTCGAAAACTGCGTGGAGAAGGAAAAAACATTTTGTATCACCTATGTATTTTTTTTTTTTTTTTTAAAGGCGACATACTGATGAGAAAGTCAGATATACCTCTTTCCCTCTAGGTGTGAGGCCAGAGTCTCCACCGATTCGACCGTTGACGTTGAGCTCGCTCTCACCATGGCGGCACAGATAGATGGAGCGCGGCGTGATGTGAATGTTCATGAGGTAGTAGACTATCCGGCTCTGGATGTGGTCCAACACCCTGTTGACCAAGTAGCGCTGACCCACGTCCATGATTTTTATGAAGGAGAGATCCCTGAGAGGAGAACAGACACGTTACGCCTCCTGTTTAACACCGCCTGAGCCCAACCAGTGGACAGTTGGAGAAGCACCGCATAATTTGTTGTTTAGGAATACAAATTAAACCCTACATAAAAAATACAAGTAAACTATAAAATGATGATGGTATCAATTATAAAAAATTAACATGCGACAAAAGAATAACTTAAACACAGTTTTGTGAGGTGCACATAGTATATTCATACTATGTCAGGCAGGAACATGTTTACTCCTGACCTTACTTAAAAAGTAAATGATTACTGAAGTAAAAGGACTATTCCACATTATTAATGTCATAACAACATTTGGAAGTTAAACGTTAATAATATAACTAATTCTGAAAAATTTCCCCGTATCTGTCACTTATCTGTGTGAGCAGGCTTTGCTGCATTTGCTTTTTCTTCCTTAAACAATACATTTTTAAGCACAAGAAAAGCTTCATGTCGATTACATTTCTCATGTGACAGAAAATATTAAGTTACAGTATATTTGAAAATGCCAATATGCTAAGCTAGTTGATCCCATATCCTCCCACCGCCATGACATCTTTACTAAACTCTCCGCACCAGCTTTCCCCTCACCTGTCCAGGACTTCGTCCAGCGGCTCGTAGGAGTTTTCGTAACACTTGATCCTCTTCATGAAATCTTCGGCCGCCTCCTCCGTGTTACAGTTGGTGTAGTCGGGGCTCCCCAGCTTCACTTGCTGTACGGAGAAACAGCAGAGAGGATCTGTTAACTTGGCCGGAAGTAAATTTTCTCGAGCGATAAAAGTAAAAAGATGAACTCGTTCACTTACCACTATGTTCTCCTGTATGACATCTGGGTCTTCACACACAGACTCCACGAAGAACACCTGAGAGAAGAGGAGGAACAAGTCAAGCTCCGTGGGGATGTCAACCGTAGAAATAGAACAGGAGCAGGACGTATGGCTGCATGTCTTTCTACTGAGCGGCAGGGAGTGACTGACGCGAATGGACCGCTGGTCACCAATTAGCATAACCTCTAAAGGCGGCTTAATTAGCAAGCTAGCTAATAGCCAGCTGTCTGCTAGTTAGCGTGCTAATTCCACCATGATGTAGTGCTGCACTTACAACGTTGTCGCTCATCTGGAGATATCCAATGTGCTTTCCTACACTGTGACAAGAGTATGTGAATAAAGCATCAAGTTGTTACATTTTTATTTTCTCTGACTCTCTTACCCACTGCTCCTTTGAGTTGTCACTGCAAAACCTCACAGAGGGAGTGAGCGACTTGACGTAAAGCTGGTTTAGTATATAAGGAAGTTAGCCGGCTACCACAGTCCTGCTACGTTGATTTGAAAGGGAACGTCCGTTCTACTTCTACTGGATTTCTAGGGCGCCAACTAATGCTGCATGTCCTCCCACCACTGTGACCCAGCAGTTACCTTGAAGCCATTCTGCTCGGCAAACTGGATGATGGTTTCCCGTCTTTCTCTGGTGGTGTTTGTTGCATCAAAAACCTGTTTAACGTAGACGAAACAAAAATGGATAAGCTTTTTTTTAAGCATTGCACACCATATTTGACCTGCCTGAACCTTAAACCAAAAACAAATTTAGCATTTGACCCACCGCCACTTGGCCTCCGTCTTCTGTGAGATACTGTCGCACATCGTTCAGCGCTGCCGAGGCACATTGGCTGTAAAGATCAAAGATAACGTACGTTTAAAATGTCACATGGTTGGTGGTTAAATACATTTTTATGGCAGTCCTAGACCTCTTACCGTCTGATCTTTAACCCCTCCTCGTTGTCTGGACTGAAGAACTCAAAGGACTTGTAGATCTTCACACACTCTCTCCTGTACTGCCCAACATTGAACTCTATGGGAAAGATGGAGGCAAGGACACATGAAACCTGTGATGCACCTCCTCAATCCATTCCCATTATTCTCTAAACTTAATGCGTCTGCAAAACTAATTATTCAAGCACAAGAAGTCGTACCTCTGGTGGGCACCCCGATCCAGTTGAGATAGCGGGTCAGCTTCTTGGAGATATAAGTCTTCCCCCTGGCAGGAAGGCCCACTGTCACAATCAGGGTGGGACAGTTGGTCATGCATACTGCAAAGAGAGGAGAGGGGAAAGAAAGCTTAAGTCATGCGCTCATCGCACATTATGCAATGGAGGATGTAAAAGTGATTTCAGTGTAAAAGATGTAGCAATGAATGTACCTCCACCATTGTTCAAAATTTGCCCGCACACTATTTTGCATGTTACATCATTTATAAGAACCTAAATATTAGTCCATGTTGATGTGGGTGTATAATCCAGTGCTATCCGCCCCGAAGACGAAGTCACATCACAGCACTCTGAGAATAAAGTCATCCCCGAGCAGAGGTCACGGCGACGCTCGGCTGTGCCCGAGGGGTTGTGAAACGAGACGTCTGGAGAGAGACAACAGCTATGGTTTCCACACTCAGATGACTGGGTCAGAGGGCGACCAACTTTTCATGGGTGCTACTTCAAATTTTCCTTGGAAGACAATGTCAATGATTTAACATTCCCTTTCTTTAAAAGTATGAGGAGGGGAGACTGAACTATCAGAGGCGGCAGTCTGTCCTGCCTGGTGCATGCACTCACACATCTGTGCTGCCTTATTGACTTTACCAAAACCAACTTCACTCCACACAAACAGACCCAGTTACCCACAGCGAGCTAGGGACTTCAATGCCATTTCAATAGTTGTTCTCTAGTCAGGCCACAGTGAGGAGACACGGACCACACGGGCAGATACAAAGCACCACAGGGGGGCAACTCGCTCACATGATTGCGGGGATACATTTCCTGGTCCATCGTCAGGACTTGGCACACGGGACAGTGAGGTGGACACCTCGAGCATCGGTCCTCTCTCCTCGATGAGAACACCACGCGAGTCCTCACGTAACGGAGCCGTGCAGCCCAGACGGCTGCAGCCACGCGAGGCATCTGAACCCTGCGAACTGTAACGGTAGCTAGCGCGTCACGGCGGGTTTAGGTACGAGGCTAGCATGACTTATTTAAATTAACTCAAACGCTTCCGGTCACATTCGCAAACATTAAACCTCAGACGAAAGAAACGATAGACATGTTGCTACTCATTCAACCGCTACCGGTGAAATGGATAAAGATGCTAGCAAGTGACGCCACGTCGCCATACGCACCCTTTCTTTGAGAAATGTGCTTTTCGGGAAGGCCATTTTTACACGGCATCCAGATCTTCTTCAGGGGGTTTTGTGTGAGTTCCCGCGGTTTGGGCGGTGTGTTGTCCTCCATTCCGTCTGGCGGTGAGGTGGAGGCGGGGACACGGGGCCTGTTCCCCTGATGCTGCTCTGACTGTGACCGGCGCTTCATCCGCGCTGCTCTGCGGTGGTGATGGAGATGACCCGGTAGCGGCCGCGCGCGCGCGCGCTCTCCCTCTCAGTGCTGTTAGGTCACGTGCTCCAGTCTGGCCACAATGAAAATCGACGGGTGCCCGTAATGGCCGCAATACTGGGGCAGCGCATTGTCTGCCTCACCGTAAGCGACAGTAGAGTGCGAAGCCGGACGACACGAGCTATTCAAAGCTGCTTTCGGGCAACAAGGACAACTGTCGAGCGGGAAACACGAAGTTTTAGACTTATTTGTTTTCGCAACAACAGCAAAATCGGTCGACAGTAGATACTAAAAGAGTGATGCAACTTTTAATAGAAACCCCTTTCACAAAATATATTTCAGACGTCACAGAAGGAAAGGCCCATGTGCGTGTAGTAACACTAATGATGTCTGCCTGCAGTGAAACGGTACTGTCATGAGTTAGTTAGCCAATTAGCCAATTAATTATTCTTTTAGCCTCTTGGGGCAGCAGGACTACATAAACACAGTTACTTTGAGGCCTGTTTCTGGTCATCCAAAGATAGGATCTGACTCCTCCTAGGCTGCTATGCCCCAAATATTCATCTTCATTTTCTCCATTGTCTATAGCCGTGGTCCACCCACGCAGAGATGTTCACTCATCACCTGGCCTGCTTTCACCTCTTCTCAACACTGCAAGGATTGTGCTGGATTCAGATCCCTTACTCCCTCGCTGTAGTGGGATGAATTTAACCTTGTTCTTACTGGTTCGTATGGTTATTTTGTGACCTCACATAATGTCCAGCATAGCAACTTCAACCCGAGCAGTGGTCTATTCAGCCAGAATGACTCAAAACACCTGGGGCAGTATTCATTAGGCTGCCTAGTACAACGAGTTATGTGAGGAACAAAAACAAGTAGAGATACAAGTTATTCACAAAGCATCTTAGTCCTTAAGATATCTCCTAAAGTCAAAATATCGTATGCGAAACAAATCTATTGTGATAATAATGCGACACCATCTCTTGATACTGCATGTTTTCACAGATCAGCCATCACTAAGTGACAAATGTTTTAATAAACAATATTGTATCTATTCTTATCGAGGGCGCATTAAAGGTGCATGAGCTGACAGTGGCCACGAGATGGCAGCATTACTCTCCTTCTTTCTCTGTCTGTGTGTTGACCCAGACTCTTAAACTACCAGTGTATAAAACACACCTGTAATGCAATCCAGCTCAACAGCCCTGCGCCAAAACTCCTACAGATGTAATGTTTATGAGCTTCCTATTGTGTTGGGGGAAAGGTGTCAGATGATTCCTATCAGGGTGTCTCTAATATTCTGTCCATCTCAGGTGTCAGAGTCCAGTCACTCTGCTATCACATGGAGATAAAGCCACACTTACACAAGTGTCAACAAAAAACTGAACACATTCGGCCTTACCAAGACAGGACTTTGGGGTGTTGTGCTGGATTGAATTGATGTGCATGTGTGCCTGATTGGGTGGTGACCCCTTCCTGGACTATCTGATGCACTGTGATGTTAAGTTCAGTCAGTCTTTAGAGCAACAGGGCCTGTGACCTAAATATGGTGAGCTGGAAGGTTTTCTAATTAAATAGCTCCTATCTCTCAAATTCCCTGACTGCGAGTACAGACTATAATACATGTCAGGTTCATCAGGTGCACATAAATGGCACACTAACTCCTGCTGGGGATATATTTTGAGCTCTTTCGGGCTAAAAACACACTGCAGTGCAGAATACTTTTTTTTTTAAACATACAAACTGTGGCACATATTGTGTCCTATATACTGTACATCAGTGGCGGTTTTGGGCACGGGCGTCTGCGGCTCGTGTGTGTGTGTGTGGGCGGGGGGGGGGGGGGGGGGGGGTCGCCTCTGGGTCTCCCGGGTGGGGCGGGCGGATCCACTGTGGGCTATAGAGCGATACTCTAATGCAGCGGCCCCCAACCTTTTTTGAGAACACGGACCGGTTTTGTGTCAGACAATATTTTCGCGGACCGGCCTTCACGGTGTGGGCGCAAACTATGACGTAATAAATATGACGTAATACGACCCGCATAAAGACAATTATAAAGTGCGTAAAGATACAACTCACCATTACGCTGCATTAGTGAGCCGGTCCCGTCTCGGGGTGACGGGAGAAAAAGACCGATGTGTGTTTATATGCAGTCTACTGACTCTACTCCGTAACGTAAACCTTTATGTGCACTCTGTAACTTAATCAAAACCCGCTTCACAAAGACAGGATGTTGAAATGGAGGCAGGGTTTCAGAGCTTTTTTGGCGATCTCAGTAACTCTGCCTTGATTTTAATCCAGAACACCGAGTTGAAACGGACTTCTAAGTTTCATTTTTGGGGTAACGTGTAACCTCTTGACATGTGTCAAGGTGTTATGTTTGAGGCTACGCACAGACGGATGTATCCGGTCTTTTTTCAAAATAAAACATTTTTCCGACCTTTTTTTTTTTTTGCCCGGCGGGGGGGAGGGGGGGGGGGGGTCTCGCCCGGGGCGTAATTACGTGTAGAACCGCCACCGCTGTACATTGTCAGATGCAACATGTATTATTCTATGTAGCTTATCTTATCTGCATAAAGCGTGCGTGTGTAAACAGCATGCAGGCAGTCGTTCACATGCGCACTGTGCGGGGGGAAATGTCACATAGTTTTCTAACGTGGTGTCTCGCATACTTTACACTGGAAGAGGAAACAGCTCGGCGAGCTCCTCTCCGACACAGCAGCTGCCCTGACTGCTGCTTGCAGCTTTTAACCCCACTACGCTGGACAAGTCATTCCCCAATATAGTATGTGAACGTCGCACTCAGAAAAGCGACATCCAGAGGCCGCTTCGGCTCAAGAACCAACAGACTACTTTTTTTTCTTTTCTTTTTGTATTTGTATCATAGCCTGGTACGAGCTGTACACTCACAAAAAGCACAAGTACACAATACATAATCAGCCAGAAAACGATCAGTGTATGGGAAATGAAACAAATATGAATACTATCCGAAAAGAAACAGAGTTCCGCTTCAGGCTTCACGAAGCATTGCGAACGTTTGTTTTGTTTTGTTTGTTTGTTTCGGCAGCAGCTCCAACAACATCCGCCTGGCTCTTCGCCCTCCGTGGTGAAGCGCAGGCTGCATGGCGCTATAATAAAACCAAAGATCGTCGCGTTGTTGTTATTTGGGGTAAAGGTCTCGACGGTGACAGCTAGGGCGCCAACACACCGACAGCGGATCGGGGCTTCGAGACCCTCTGTCATCCGGTTTAAAGATGCACAATTAAATTATTTAACACCCTCCCACGCACCAGGTCTACTGAAGCCGTCAAAGCGACGCGTCTTACCCGCCGTGTCCTGGTTCTGCGCGAGCTTGGTGAGGCTGGAGCAGCCTCTCATCGTGTGCTGTCTGTCGGTCGGATGGAGCGCAGCGCCTGCGGTGTATGTACGTGAGTCCAACAGCAGCCTGCTGAGCGCTCCTCTCTCACTGATGCTCACCGTGCAGCGCGCACGCACGCACGCACGCACGCACACACACACACACACACACACACACACACACACACACACACACACACACACACACACACACACACACACACAGGGGACCTCGGGACCAGGAGGCAGCAGCTACCTGCCCCCTGCACCCTCCCTCCACCCAACCCACAACTTGACTGCTGAGAAATGTCCCCACATTGTCCTGACAGGGCTTACGTTGCTCCATTTCTTGACACTTAAGGTTCAGTACACTACATGCATTGCTGGAAACAGTATACAGTGTACAGGCTAGAGTCACTCTTCTGTAGTCGTACTACAATATAAATCCACCAATATGCAACATTTAAATCTCAGACAATACGATTTCATAGAAGTAATGCTTACCTTATTTATCGATACTTTTTTAGATTTTGCAACGCAAAGTTTATGTGTAGGAATACAACAGGAAGAGTTTGAAAGTGTTCCAGCAGCAGTCTAACTTGCAGAACTTGTCTTTTTTAGATTTTGCAACGCAAAGTTTATGTGTAGGAATACAACAGGAAGAGTTTGAAAGTGTTCCAGCAGCAGTCTAACTTGCAGAACTTGTTTTTCTGCAGTGCCAGACAAAGTATTCACTCTACATCAAAGGTGTCCATTCATTGTGTTACTGCATCAGGCTTTTTGTCCGATATAAGCAGAACCCAGAGAGGCATTGATAATAAATTGAACGGAACTCTCTAATTGATCTGAGGTTTCTTAATATTGGATTGCATTACTGTGCAGCCCTTTGTTTTGACAACACCTAAACCACGACTGGCGCAGCCTTAGAAGTTGTTTGTTGAATACATGAGCAATTAAGGTGTGCCAGGGGAACATGAGGACAGTTAAACACGACACATCTGTGGCACGAGGTATAATATGTGTGATTCACAGGAAGGTTAGAATATATTTTTTAAATATCACAAATTTTTGATAATTTATCATCCTCGGAGTACAGTCACATAAAGCCATGCACATTTCGTGGCATGCAGGGTAAAGACCACTCTTGGGTTTATGATAGTGGTGCCACTTATTGTCAAGCACAAGGCCTTTAACTTCACATCTGTGCATGAATATGACACACACACACACACACACACACACACACACACACACACACACACACACACACACACACACACACACACACACACACACACACACACACACACACACAAGAAGCACACAAACAGAGAAGAGAAAGACATCAGGGAGATTGTTGAGCTCATCCCACCATGAAACATGAAACATAAAGAAAGGGAGCGAATGGATCTCAGACAGTTTTAGACCACTTGGACTGAGCATGACAGAGATGGAGTCGAAGGTCAGATGGCTCTCTGACCTTCAGTGCATTCCTCCCCAAAAGGCAAAGTGATCTAAAGCCCACCCCACCGAGACATATACACTCCCCCTGCACACCACACACCCAAGCTTCAGGCAGCATGACCTCACACTCGCATACGAGTCACACCTGCCTCGCTGGGCCCTAACTTAAGTTCAGCATACAAAAACACATTATAGATCGCCTGGTGCAGCTTAAAATTTGGGTGGTATAGCAATTTTCCTTCTTGGATGACTTTTTGCCATTTTTTCATAAATCTTCTGTAAATACAACAATCCAATAAAAAATAACCTGACATGACCATGTAATAATCTATAACCACGCCAGGCTGTTTCATACTTATACAACTTTTATTGCACTGTTTTTGGAGATATATGATGTCTTTTATCAGGAGGTACTGTCTCTGAATGTAGCCTACATTAAAATATGTACATATAATATGGATCAAACGAAACCCCAAAATAATAATTAAAAAAATCCATCTAACTAAAGTATTTAAGACCTAGCCCTGTATGTCTCTCCTGTGAATGTTGCTGAAAAAACTGACCCATGACCTAACCTAACTGTTGACCCCTGACCTAATAAGAGCTGTTGTATTCAGGTTTCTCCATGAGCCACTGTCAAGGACGCTGGAGGGGGCGGATCAGTGACTTGTTGTGGGAGGTAACGTGAATAGGTAGTGCATGAGACACTATTATGTCAACACCATGGTGTAACAGATCCATGCTGTAATTATGACTGTTTTTTCCTCTATGAGATGGCTGACTAACAAAGGAAATGTACTGCCTACTTATGAGGAAGTATATCACTTGCAAAACATTGTAAAATTCCACTCTTGTCTTGTTCGGAGATCTTCTCTGCCCAAAGACACGGAGCACCGAACAACAGCTGAGAGCTCGTGCTCTATTTGGGCCACATCTAATAATGGCCCGACATCCTGTATTTACACCAGGGAAGCCAAGTAGTTTTTTACGATAAGCTTCCCATAACCCATCACCTAAATACTGCAGGGGGACCATGTGATCAAAGTAGGGGAGAGGTACTCGACATATAATCTAAACCTAATATTGTTGACCTTTTCCAGTCGAGCACCAAGTCAGATAGCTCCTTCCCGAATAACGCTATTTATAGCGGCCTCACAAAGCCTGAAAGGCATGAATACAAAAGCAATAGTTCCAAGGCCCTCGGAAAAAACAAAACATCGCACACATGAAGCTTTGCTTTATAAAGTTTTATTTACAACCGTATGAACAAATCCAATCTCTACACGGAGTGGATGTACCTGACAGACGAGGTTTCCACTCTCAAAAGGCTGCGCTGTCTGGCTGAAACTGCAGCCCCTATTTACCGGAAGCATTTCAATCAACCCCCATAAACACCTTGCAAGACCTTCCTCAAGAGAAGTGTCACAACTCATCCATGTAGCACAACCAACCATTACGCCACACACATCGTTACGCGACAGGAAGCAGACAGGTGGGTGTGCGGCCTCTCGCGGCTCTATTAAGACGACACAATGTTTAATAAGTGTGGGCCCATTTTTATTGTCCACAGTTGCCTCGTCTCTCTGTGTGTGTGATTCGCACACTAGTGCATAGTTACAAAAGGAGGCTTCAAATAGGCAAACCCCAGCATTCAAATACACGAAACATGAACACCAGAAATACTTCATGTCTGCACACAGACACTCTTACCAACAGGCATGGTCTAAAAATGACATTCATACAAATCAAATGTATTCAAAAGAGATAAAAACACAGAGGTGTTGACATCTTCCACTGACGGGAGAAACAGGTGGTATCGTGTCTTGATACAGTCTCATGAATGTCCGGCTCTCACGTTGACGTTGTTCCTATGTCGTCCCTTTATTTCAGAGATGGCCTCCTCAATATCCAGTCTCTCAAGAGTCTCGGGCGAATCTCTAAATTATCTCCTCCTGCATAAATCAACTTTTCCTCCCTCTCCTCTACTGCTTGTCGTCATAATTGGCCGTCCCGCTTGGATTTCCACCAACAGTCGCCCTGCCTCTCACTGACTTTGGCAGACCGTGGAGCCACTCTTGGCCCCTGCAGCGGCCTTCTTGCGTCTCTTGTTGAGCAGCGGGTTGCTGGAGGTGTCGAGATCTTTGATCTTAACCTGGTCGTAGTCCACACGCATGGTCGCTAGAGCGCTGGTCATCTCTTCCTGTTAGAGAGCAGAGGATAAGGTGTAGCAGAGTGTTTAGTAAGTTCAGTGACGACTACTTTAGTCATAACGCCGACTACAAAGGCAGCGGTGATACTATACAGGGCAAGAATGATTGACTTAGCTACTTTTATCCCTCTACATCAATAGATTTGAGCTAATTCAGCAAAGAGATGCAATAGTTTAACATTTTTGGAAATACGCTGATTCCCATTCTTACATAGTTAGATGAGAAGATTGATACCACTCTCACATTCGTACAGTAAACACGTAGCTGGTGCCAGCAGCTGGTTAGCTTAGCTTAACGTTAAGACTGGAACTAGCTTAGCTCTGTCCAAAGGCAATAAGATCCACCAACCCGAACCAAAAGGTCAAGTTGCTGTTTTATGGGCCTATGCTCCTGACATAGACATAGTCCGGCACATAAAACCACCGTAAAAATATACAACTTTACCAGTTTTAGGTGGTTTTATTACCCTTGGACAACGGTTTCCAGTCTTTATGCTACACTAGCCGACTGCTGGCTTTAACCTTTACATGCAGACATGAGAGTCTCCAAAAGCCAATAAGCCGTAATAAGTGTTGAACCACTCCCGTTTCACAAACAGATTGGAAGTGCAGGGAAAAATAACCAAAAGTGGAAAGGGTAGACAGAAACTTTGAACACTTTTATGAGTTTTGGGAAAAGATCAATTCATCGCTCTCCAAGGAAAAGAGAAGCTGGAGCTAAAACAGGCCTCAAACCCTTCATCTTTTTACGGGTCATGATTTGAGGCCACTTCGTCAGTCGTGTCAGTCTACCTATGTTGAACGTTTTAGTGCTTTTTGAGAAGCGGTTGCTCAGGAGTGCAATCCGTGAACTCTTTTGCACCACGTAGTATTGCCCATTGCAGAACTGAACAGTGGCGTAATGTGCGTGTATCATTTTAAAGAAATGTTCTCTTCGTGGTGTATTGCTTCAAACATGCTCATTCAGCTGTTGTGAAGGAACGTGCCACTCTACTCATGGTTTTCGCTTACATTTACAGCTACTTAAAAGTTATGCCACTGCACGACTGATACATTACGTACAATGCTGCACATTAACCCCATGGTGACCTGATGAGCGCAAACAGCGTTTTTGTCTTCTTTGTGTAAACCATAGTAACATAATTGGAAAAAAACAGCACATGGCAGCTAAGATCCTGTGTTTTTAAGTGTGTGTTAAATGTAAAGTGTGTGTGTGTGTGTGTGTGTGTGCGTGTGCGTGCGTGTGTGTGTGTGTGTGTGTTAAATGTTAGTTACACTGAATAACTCAGACTACAGACGAGACTGTGACCACTGCTTCCCTCTATTGGCCATCGGGGGGGATCATCAAGATGTTGCTACACAATTTTTTTTTTCGGTTTGAAGCATTTCAATTTGTTTAATTGACTGAAGGTTGTAAACAAAT
>JBAMJR010000043.1:2470000-2485000 GCA_038501785.1 Myoxocephalus aenaeus | reverse complement strand
AACTATTTTATGAGAATTTGATCATTACGTTTACAATAACTTGCACTAAATATCACCAAGTATGGATCCATAAGGGAATAGGTGTATCCAGAGTGTGTAAACTGATGGGTGGAGTGGTGCAATGTGACTCCTACCACTCCATGATGATGAGCAGGCACTTCTTCCCATGATGCATGTTCTCATACAAGTTGATGATGCGAACAATATACGGCCCTCCTGATACTTGCCAGTGGAGCTCCACCTCTCGTCTGGCTTTGGGGCTGTCGTAGAGAATCTGGGAGACACAAGAGATGTGATACGATGAATATATGTTTAATTTGTGATTCATCGAGATTACATTTGAGTTACTTTCTATATTGCTAGATTCTACGCTTGTTCAAAATTGCCGTTGATCGACATTCCAGCTCATTCCAGCTTCTCGAGTGTGAGGATGTGCTGTGTTTGTTTGCTGACACTGCACATTCAATATCTTTGGCTGGACAGAACAAGCAGTTTGAAGGTGTCGCTTTAGACTTCAGGAAACTGTGATGGACATTTTAAAAATATCTTATGGTATAAATATTTAATGGATCAATCAAGAACATAACAGGTGGATTAATCAATGATGAAAATGATTAATAATTGCAGCACTAATGATGATATCAGAAAGAAACATTATTAATGGTGTAGTGATAATGTCACCCAGACCAGTCAAGTTTACAGCATCATGTCAAATATCATAATAATTTGGTCATCAACAAAACAATTATCTTTCATTTATTCCTACTTTTTTGTGACCTATACCATCAACGTAGTCTCACGTGGTTCAATGATAATTACTTGTTTTTTGTTTTAGTTGGTGAAAAGTGACCCTCAAAAGTGGAGACCCAGTAAGAGAAAAATAAAAGCTCATAATGATGAACAGCATTAATACAACTGACCCGCCACTGACCCAACTAACACAGTCGTTAAGGCAACCGAGTCACACGACAGGATGTGCATTTGACATAAGCGCACACACGCACACGCGCACACGCGCACACACACACACACACACACACACACACACACACACACACACACACACACACACACACATAGACCTTGACATAGCACACATCTTCAGTCAGGGTGTATTTTTGGATGTGACAGGAATGGAGTGATCTCCTGCTGTTCACCGGGCCTGAGCTTGGAGTACATAACACACACACACACACACACACACACACACACACACACACACACACACACACACACACACACACACAAACCCATGTTCTCTAACTTTAAACTCTGATTTTAAACTATTCAAAGTGTAAAAAAATCTAAACGTTTTCATTCAATGGGTGGAGATAAAACAATTGCTCCTTCCCAAATGTTAGAAAATCCCATTACATTGGTTTAGCTCGCAACTGTCAAAGAGGAAGTGAGGGCTGAGTGTTTCGGAGCAGCGGCGTGTTGAAAGTAGAAGTTGAGGGTTTCCGTTGTCTGATCTACTACTACATGTGGCCTATTTTGTAAAGCAAAGGAGTGGGCGAGTTTGTGTCTGCTGAATCATTTCCAACTTTATGACTTTAATCAGAGCAGATAGCATGTGAGCTGGTTTTATTAATTTCCTGCATTGAACCAGAGTTGCCAACAATAAAAGGGGACCGTATTGGATTAAGTTCATCCACAAAACATGAGGGGAGAGGGGTAGAAGACAAAGAGACGATTAAGAGAACGAGACAGACGTAGTTAATCTTCTGATGCACTCTTTTCTTATGTGAGGCCATATCATGAAGACTAAACACACGCTTGTCCCTGATCCTGCTATAAACCAATCAACAGCATCCTCACACTCCTCTAAACCAATCAGATCCCTCTCTATAACCCACACTGAGACACACACATCTTGACCTGATAATGCCCACTGAGTTGTATCAGCACATTACCTCTCAACTGCAGCTACACACGCGCACACACACACACACAAACACAAACACACACTTTTATGGCTCCAATATGTTTCCTCTCTATTACATATTAGCGGCTTAGAGAGTCTGTCTTGATAAAAACGTGGTTTATCTTTACAACTTCTACCAATAAATAGCTGCTCATGAAGTCTACAGCAAAGTGTAAACAGTTCACTAATGAGTGTTAACATACGATCTAATGATTGTCTGCTTTGTGCAGCAATACCAGCATTAGAGGTTACCACTGCCATACTGCTACACTACAATTATCTTACAACTTAAAACTTAAACTGCACTGTACTTTACGAAAAACCTTGGGAGTAAAATCCTCACTGAGAGTCCCCACTCGGTGAAAAAGAAATCCACATAAGCACATTTACGCTTATTTCAGATCTATCTATTTGCAACCCAGCGAGATCCTTACTGTTGGCCTGTTTATATTCATCATACACACTAAACCTGTTTTTCTTTTCTTTTTGCCATTGCATATAGAGTGTTTGTATTTGAGATTTGGACTTTATTGTTATTTTAGAATTGTATATTCGCCCTTAATATTGCAATCTTAAGTTACATCTTAAGTTCCTCTGTGTTGTATGAGCTGAACATACAAGCAGCGATCGAATGATCGTCACCAGTGCGAAGATATTCAACCAAAAAAGGATCGCTTGTTGCATTCATTCATGACATCTCACACCGGGTAGCTAAAGAGTCAACGGAGCCTGATAAACCCAAACCTCTGAGACTGATGAACTTGTTTAATCGGTGGCCTGGAGCGAGCCGGCGTGAGATCTGACTGCCGTTTTGATGCACACACACACACACACACACACACACACACACACACACACACACACACACACACAGCCATGTAGCTTGTCCAGCTTTCCATGTGCTAAGCTGGAAGACACTTCAGGCGCTAAAATGGAACAATCAGTGGCCAAATACGTGCCTCCAAAGGTATTAAGAGCTCATGGAGGTGCTCAGGAGGACTGCTGCGCACCACAGGGCTCTCCCAGGTGTCAGACACATCCAAGTTAAAAGAGTCCTGATGACTTTAATTGAATTACATTAACAGGATGGCTCCCCTCCAGCTCTGCTGCAAAGTGGATTACACCTGTACCACCCATCCATTATGTGCAGCGCTGAGAGCAACACTTCATTAAACAGCCAGTGAGCTGGTCAACTCTCCTCAGCCCCGAACATTCTCCATTGTTTCCTTTTGCTCTATTTTTGCCTTGAGATTTAATAAAGGGGGAAATTAGCTTGAATGGCAATAAATTAGAGTGGCCGGGCTCAGCCTTAGAGATAGGGTAAGGAGCTTGGACATCAGGAGGGAGCTTGGAGTCGAGTCGCTGCTCCTTCGTGTCGAAAGGAGTCAGCTGAGGTGGTTCGGGCATCTAGTCAGGATGCCTCCTGGACGCCTCCCATTAGAGGTTTTCCAGGCACGTCCAACTGGTAGGAGGCCCCGGGGAAGACCGAGGACACGCTGGAGGGATTATATCTCCCGGCTGGCCTTGGAACGCCTCGGGGTCCCCCAGGATGAGCTGGAAAGTGTTGCGGGTGAGAGGGAAGCCTGGGTCGGCCTGCTGAACCTGCTGCCACCGCGACCCGACCCCGGATAAGCGGTCGAAAATGGATGGATGGATGGCAATAAAGTAAAATAAAAACGCGATCACGTACACTCGGGTCACTTCGTCCAATCCACAAGCAAACCAACATCTCTCAAACCTTTCCGTTTTCAGGGATCAGAGTGGTTTCAGACGCTGAGAGTGGTGGGCGTGTGGTGCTTTCTCAAAGCTGGGGTCACCCTGACCGGCTAGCAGAGAAAAACATGTTCACAGATTAACACACCTTTGGTTTACAGCCAATAGGAAGTTTCTACTACGACCACTTATAGTATGTGCTGTGGTTCCATGTAAACGGCTTGGTGCCTCAAATCTCAGATCTTTCAGCAACACACACACACACATATATATTTATCTTTCTCTCTGTCATTTCAAAACCGTGCTCTTCTCCCTCTCAGTCTGACATGACACTATCAAGCATCCCATTCTTCTTTGGCCTCTCGTCTTTTTGAGTCCCTATTCTCGGCTGCACTTCACTCTCCTTCTCATCCTCTGTTTCTCTATCCATCCCAGAGTCTGGGTCTGCTTGTGCCACAGCTGCCTGGTTTGACAGCCCGGGTTCCAGATGGATTACTGTAAGCCAGTAAATCTCTCAGAGTCTGTGGCCCGGTGGCAGTCTGACGACCCAAGCTTGTGCGCCTCTCCCCGTGTATGGGAACAAGGTGTCACTGTCAAAATCCACGTGGCCCCATAAAGCAGCGTAACATATCATAGCATATGGTCGGGTGAGCGTCCGGCCTTTAACTTGCATGTGACCCAGTGACGGGCTGAGACTCTCGCTCAGCCCGTCCACATATAGTGAGCTCAGTGGGAAACATGTGCGGTACATTTCAAACCCAGTATGAACAGCAGAGGGCCCAGACGTGCTCGTACACCAGTCGTAGTCTTGACATGAGTGTGGGCCTCTGAACAAAGTGAATGGTGAACTATTCAAGCGCAGAAAGCTGGGTTGTGTTTGTCACTATTACAAGCTTCAGTGTTAAGTCCTGTATGTCTGTGACGGAAATCTAACCTCAATAAAGGGTCAGTGTTTTTGAATCGGGGCTACAGACCTAAACACACAGATCAAACAATGTTTCCATATCAAGGTGGCTAATAACATAACACAAACAAAAAAACAATTACATATTCAGCCAGGTATTAACACCCTATTATATCATTTACCATTGTTTCTATTTAAAAGCCAAATGTTCAAAAGACTCATCTGCTCTATTACATGCTGCACTAGTTCAAAATGATGTGGACACAATGAGTACTTTAGCCAATGACTAAAACAACTTTCAGTTTGTAAACAAGTCAAATAGTTCTCAAGCGGGAACATTTGGCACACACGATGCTCAAAAGTCTTCCATAATGCTGTTAGTGACCTACAGACATCTTTACCTTTGTGCTGACTGGGCTACTTTACTTGTGAGGAGTGTAAACTCAGCTGCAGGGGTCTTTAGTCTACTTCTCTGTGTTTATAACACAAACACGCGTGTCAGGTGACTTCAGTACCTTCAGTGCGCACCTCTCTCCAGTCTTCTTGTTGAAGCACTGCAGAACTTTGCCATTGATCCCTAAGCCCAGAACCTGACTTGAGATCTTGTAGTCGTCCGTCACTGCGCTGCGCTTTATCTCCAATTTGGGATGAACGGGCAAGGGGAAGTGTGTGGGCTCGCAGCCCGCGTCCCCTCCGTCAGTGGCGGGGAGGCCTGGCAGCTGTAGCTTCGGCTCGTCTGCCGGGGAGTCCGGCTCTGGCTCAGCCTTTGGCGCTTGCAGCGGCTTCTCATTTCCGTTCCCATTTTGCAGCATGTTGACGCCGGCCTGTTGACACCCAGCGGTGCTCCGGAGAAGAACGCGTGAGTAACTCACCAAAAGTACCGCGTTGACGCCCCGCTGTCCTCCGGTGATTGCGTAAAAGCTGAGCGGAATCCTTGAGCACCGCTGGCGCGCACTGGATGGACTCCACACACTTATTCCTCTGTCTCTACAGAATGTAGCTTACAAAACAAACTGCATGTATTTAATTAAACTATCCACTCACTGAACTGTAATACCTGTTAAATGTTGTATAAAAAACAATTCTTTCAACCGGTCAAAGCTGTCTCTTCAGAGAAATCCAAATATTTTAAGATGATCTGAATGTCACAAAAATGTTATTCCTGTTCGAGAAGTCTTGAACAGACAGCGGTGGGATGATATCCTCTTGATTCTGCTGATCTCAGCCTCCCGGTGATCTGGAGTCCTTTGGTTGCGTTCACATGGCCGGTTCCTGTCACCGTTAGTTTAAGCACCACCCTCCTACAGTGAGTTAAGTCATATTTCCCATCTATGTGTAAGCCTTAAAGGAGCAGGACGTATATTCAGGTCAGGGTCCAATGAACACTGAACAAGAGGAGCTGGGAGGAGAGAGGATTTAGGTCAAAACTTACACGCAAAGCTACTATATAATATATAGTATGAGGGAAAACACTGACACCGGATCCCTCTAATCTATCAAAGTAAATCATCTTCATTACACTCGAAAAACTGTTCATTACACAGAGTTTAATGAGCTCATTTCTATATGGACAAAGTGTCTAAGTCAGTGGTTCTCAAATGGGGGTACTTGAGATTTTATATATATATATATATATATATATATATATATATATATATATATATATATATATATATATATATATATAAAATTAGCATCGATTCAAAAATCCTTTAAAAATAGTTATTTTATAAATATTCAATAATGTAAGTGTAAGTTCTTAAACTGAATTGTATATATTCTATATTAAATCAGACACCGATGGCACAGCGCTGTGTATTACGTTGTTATTTCAACCCAAAATACTTTGCGCTGGTTAGGGTGTAATTGGCTGGAAAAAAAAATCCACAGGGGTACATCACTGAAAAAAGGTTGAGAACCACTGATCTAAGTGACCACAACTGCAATAAGCATTGTGGTCTGTAAAACAAAGTTATGAACTTTATTGTGTTTGTCCTAATTTAGTAGTCCAGTGTGCAGATGAGGGCGATACTCCTTTTTGATCCAGTGTCTCTGGCTGTGATCTGTAGGCAGTTCCACCGTCATCACAAAGTTGGTGGAGCGACCGGTTTTAGATAATAAAGTCCCTACAGAAGCACACAACGCAGTTCAGTGACACAAGAGCATTTGAATTGTTTGTATTTTTCTCTCCCCGTCACGGCACTGAGGTATTTCTGAGCAGTCTGCCATGCCAGCACACAAGGTGTCGGCTACTGTGCTGTGAGTGGAAAATACAGAGCTGCACTTTCAGACGCTTCGTGAAACGAGACACTAACTGGAGTCTATTTTGGGTGAGTAATAAAACCACCAAAAGGAGATACACACAAACACTACAGAGCAGAGCAACACCTAGTCACACTGAAAAACAGGGTCAAGGCACCTCAGTAAAAGTTTCAACATCAGTTTTTCTTGACTAAAAAAAAATAATTCACAAACCTCTAAATATACTACTTTATAGTTTAATAAAGTCTTTAATATTAGTTGTAGTACAGATCAATCCACTCAAGCTCAGATGCTGTGTGTACCAGCACGTGTGAGTGTTTTTCAGATGGGGCCGACATATAGACCCCAGAGGTTGGAGGTTTGCGATTGGGTTTCAGTCAGATGACGGCCACTTCTGTGTGGAGCTCCTTGGACCGGGACTCGCTGAGTTGACCTGCTTGGTAATCCCAGCGAGCTCTTTCCAGGAATAGACCGTGGAAGTAGCACCCTGCGTTTGGTTTCCCTGTTATCTCTGTGGCTGCTGGCTTCATTATTACCTGAGGTAGAAGGGATGACAAAAGATGAGGAAGAGATTTACACAAATTGATCCGATATGTCAATATTCATACAAAGTCAATTTAGACTGGTAAATATGTACACCTGAAATCTGTATGTTTTTAGCCAGTGGGGCTCAAACGGTCTGCTTAATGTCTGACCTCAAAGTCAAATCCAACAAACAGATGGCGGTCACAATATTAGTTCAGTTCACTGATGTATTCTGTCCCGGCATTTTCAATTTCCATTACCTTACGAATCCTATGTATGTGGACTTAGTGTGTGTGAGTCAAGGCTTCTCTTTGACCCAGGGTGAGCCAACCTGCCGACAGAATTGAGAAGGTAATTTCTGACAAAGATTTTAAAATGAAGAGAATGAATTCACGTAAACACAGCATTTTGTTACGCGGGTTCTCTCTTCGACATGTTACGCTACATAATGTTTTACAGTGGTTGTAACATCCGACCAATGGGCGCACCCACAAGAGGACCAGAGGGAGAATATAACTGTGTGTGTGTGTGTGTGTGTGTGTGTGTGTGTGTGTGTGTGTGTGTGTGTGTGTGCGTGTGCGTGTGCGTGTGTGTGTGTGTGTGTGTGTGTGTGTGTGCGTGCCTTGCCTTGGCTTTCCACATGTCAGGCACCACCTTGTTTAACAGGCTGTTGGCCATACGCTCCAGTTGTGATGTCATCACCACTAAAGCCTTCAGAGCCGATACAACAATACAAGGACAGTTACTGAAGTAAAAATGATTGAAGCGGGCAGTACCTGATTCAGTACTACTCAGTCATGTTTCCTATTTGCCAATTACAAGAGCATTTTGCATCACTGGTGTTTGTTCATGTGATCCAGATGGGAAAAGACAAATACATAACAATTACATGTCATAAATGGAAGTAAAAATGCCAGATAAATGTTTCATAGGGCCCAAAATAGTACAAATTATTTCCCAATCTGTTCTTGCAGCCTGATATAACTTAAATATTATTACTGCTAACATAACTGTTAGATGTATTTACAAATATAAATAAACTATACTTTGTAAATTACTAATAAGTAACAATGGCAAAAGATTCCCAGATGGAATTACAAAATTATAAACATCCAAAAAGCTCTGGCCACTAAAGACCTTGTTTATAACATCAGGTTGTTTAAGAGCACTTAAAGGAAAACATGAGAAAAGTGTTATGACTCCAGTGTAAAAGGAAAGATAATATATTTGCGAGAAGCTGAGATCACCGTTGACCAATAACTCAACAATTACAATTACAGCTCCAAGCTCGAGAGCTGCTGACATCACGAGCTACAGCAACTTACACATAACTGGATGAAAAGGCAGTTATTATTACAGTATGATTACCAAGCCATACAATTATGATTACAAGGTGTGACTTTGAAGGGTACCATTTCAGCTACTGGACTTAAATAGAGATACATTACTGTTGGTTACGCATTTAATTACTGTTTTTTTTACCTCAAAAATGAAATTTTACATTGGGAAGAATCCCAGAATTATTATGGACACTGATATTGTCAAAGATGCCTTCAGTGCAACACACATGGGAATTTATTTCTTTGATCTCAAACATTTACCTAACCTACAGTTATAAATCATCAACAAACTACAATACCTACAGAATACAGCTGCCCGTCTCCTCTCCCATTCCTGCACCAGAGATCACATGACCCCTGTCCTTCAAAACCTCCACTGGCACCCCATAGATCAAATAATCCAGTTCAAGATCCTCCTGTGATGCTAGTTCATTATGTTTTAGTTTAGTTTCTTACTCTCTTGTTTATATTGTTGTTGCTTCTATTGGTTGTTTTGACCATTTAATGTGCCTTGAGTACCATATAAAGCAGCCTCATGTGACCTGATGACCTCCTGGATGAGCACTGTGGTCATGGGTTATGTGCGAGAGGACCGGGTACTTTTCCATCACCTCCTGAACACTGAAAGGCTGAGGAATCTTTTCAACGATGCATGCCTCTATCTCTTCCACTCTCTGCGGGACATTCATCACCAATGAAACACAACATCTCTCAGCCGTAGTCCAGGCATTTTCACACACACACACACACACATTATGTTGACATGACGGGATGTAAAACAATGCTCAGTTAAGTATTTTAGGGCTAAAAACGTGTTGAAAGAGAGGAAGAAATGATGGTTTATATCCTGCACGTGTGTGAAAACTATGACATTATAAGTAGTACTAAAAAAATTGAGAGTAGACAAAATCAAATCAATAGATATTTGTAACTCCTCCAGTGTTTTGAGAGTCAGCGGTTCAGAAGTCGATGTGCTTTGATTTACTATACTTTATAATTTTCTCTCATTTTGATAATGAAACAAAATCTTATCCACAACCGGTGGTCCAGCACATTTCATTAAGCTGAATGATGATCTCCCTTTTTTAGTGTTATGACGTTTAATTACAAAGATATCATCATGTTTCATAAATGGACTCAACAATCGGTATTCTGAACAGAGCGTGGCAACGTGATTCCCCAACCTTTGAAAATAGATTGGAGAATACAAACCGATGCAGACAAAGGTCAAGTCTAATGCACTACTCTCATCACAATCTTTTTGAATGCTCATTTATCTCACGTTGATGTCCAGATTGGTGTCTATCTGCCGGTAGACTCCAGATGAAGAGCAGACATGATCATCAGCGAGCACACATCGTCTGTCCCAGTCGCCTGTGACGCGGCCGCCATAACTAATCTCCCTTGCAGTATATTTTAGCAGGTAGAGGACAAAAAGGCTCAAACACACACCTATTGTCTGGCTGAGACAATGTGGGTGTCTCACAACACGGCAAGGCATCAGCATCAGAATCAGCTTTAATGGCCATGTAAATTTGCACATACATGGAATTTGACTCCGGTTTCACTTGCTCTTCGTACTTTTTTTTTTTTTTTTCACACACAATATACAAGATAAATATAAAAAATATAAAAAGGACATTAAAGACAGTAGTAAAACAACAAAAAAGTGCAGATAGTGCAGATGAAGAGTCTGTTTAACTGTTCATCAGAGTGACGGCCAGTGGGAAGAAGCTGTTTCTGTGTCTGGTGGTTTTGGCGTACAGTGCTCTGTAGCGCCTTCCAGAGGGGAGGAGTTGGAACAGCTTGTGTCCAGGGTGTGAGGGGTCTGTGGTGATCTTTACAGCCCGCTTCCTGACTCTGGCGGTGTGCAAGTCCAGGATGGAGGGCAGGCTGGAACCAATGGTTCTCTCTGCAGACCTGACGATCCGTTGGAGTCTGACTCTGTCCTGTTTGGTGGCCGATCCAAACCACACAGTGATGGAAGAGCAGAGGACAGACTGGATGATGGCGGAGTAAAACAGGATCAGCAGCTCCTGAGGCAGGTTGAACTTCCTGAGCTGGCGCAGGAAGTACAGCCTCTGCTGGGCCTTTTTCCGGATGGTGTTGATGTTGGCAGTCCACTTCAGGTCCCGGGAGATTGTGGATCCCAGAAACTTGAAGGTCTCCACCGCAGAAACAGTGCTGTTGTGTATTGTTAGGGGGGGTAGTGTTGGGGGGCTCCTGCTGAAGTCCACTGTCAGCAGCAACTAACTGTGAGCAATGGACATGTGGAATGCATCGTCAGCGTGATTGGAAAATGGTGTGGCTTTGGAACTATTGTTGTCTTAACAGGGTGTTGAATATTGACACAAGCCTTCTCTCCTCCCACCTTTTACGGGACGTCCTGTTCCTCGTCCAGGAACGTTTTGAGTTGGCTGATGCGAATGTTCAGGTCTCTCCGTCTGTGAACCCGTCGGGGAATGTTGAAGTCCAGTGGGCCAAACTTCCTTCGTTCCAGAGCAATTCCTTGTAAGAGCAGGCACAGAGACCGGAGCAGAGACTGGAGGTGTGCTGATGGAAGGAAGAAGTTGGAGATACTACTAGGTACTAGATGTTCTCAAAAAAAACAAACTGATCTAAAAGGAAGGTTTTTTAATCGAACGTATAAAGTGATAAATATAATAAGCTGGAACAGACTCAGATGGTGACAGAAGACGAGGCAGACCTTGGTGAAAGAGGAGATCCAATCATTGGTGAGCCTTTGGTAAGTTTTCTGAAGATTGGCCTTGAATCCTCTGGGAGGCTCAATGGTCCTCTTTGACCCATTTTGGAGAATGGACACCGGGAACTTGTTGCTGGGAAGTCCTTGTGCACCTGTTTGGGGTGTTGTGGGACATGTGGTGCCCGTGGGCTGTAAAGGAAATATTAACACTGGCAAAGTAAATGAAAGCCCGTCGAACATATACTATGATAGTGTGAAGTATGTGTGTGCATATGATCTGACCTTGGGTTGATGTTTTGAATGAGTCTCCCCAGGGAGGTCATCCAGCTGGGCACCAGGTGACAGTTCAGGAAAAAGACCCACTGACCTCTCTCCAAGGCAGAGTGCATCAGGATCTCTAAATCACAGAACAACAGCAGAAGAAAAGGCAAATGTGTACAGTCGTGCCAAAAACAGTGAGCTTAACACAAGGCTTACATTTTAGAGAAAACATCCACGTTTCCTAGAAAGTTGTTCTTGATCATAAAGAGCGGGTAACATAGTCATAACATAATCTCCCTTCAGCTCGAGACAGAAACTGAGGACAGGGTGATGTAACAGCCCAGTATGAGCCAGGATTCTAACTCACATAATTGGAAGTAATGTGATAAACACACGCGAGCACCTATTGAGCAGCCACAGGGGCAGAGTGTTGCTGGTGAAATGTTTGGCCAGACACTAGAGTTCAGCTTTGTGGAGGATGAGTCTGCATTTATCCAAAAACCCACACGTGAGATACGGTTATTCTTTGAGCTTATTTTTGGCACCCTGGAATCTAGCATCTGTCAAAGTAGTATTGGACAGTGTCCTGGCCTATGGCCATAAATATAGAAAACAATTAGCACAGAGGTGTCCATTCTTAACAAATGAACAAATGAGAATTCTGCTTCTGTGAGAAACTGTTGAACTACAGGGAGAGTGCACAAAAAGAGAGCGTGAGAGATGATTCCCAGGCACTCCACGTGACTCTGACCCGGGCCTGGCCCAGAGGGATGGCACTCATTTTCAAGGAGAACTGCACGACATCAGCAAATTTGTAGGTCAGCAGCAGGCCCAGTACCAGGGGGACAGGACAAAGATGAGGGGAGTGAAGGGGGACAGGTCTGGCGTCTGTGGAAAGATGGAGTAACAAGCCATAAACAATGCCGTGGTATACTAGAGAGCAAACAACCGGAAATGATTTTCAGCTGAAGTGAGCAGAGGTAATACCAAACATTAACCAATGTTTGCACTGATGCAGAGCCAGCCAAAACAAATGGAACCATTATTGCCATGTTAATAATGCCACACATCTAAGCCCCTGTCACAGAGATAAGACATATTGGTTTTTAACATCAACATTAATGCAAGAGGCAGGAGAGTGATGCTACCTGAGGCTCAATGAAGCGTTGTCCCACAAAGTCCTGCAGGCCTTGACCAAGACAGTCAGCCCTCAGCCAGCGCAGGACTAGCTTCTGGAATGAGTCCAGCTTTGTGTCCCTCTCTCCAGGGAGAGGCTCCCTAGAGGCAAACAAACACATATGCACACCCTGTTCATATGATATTGACAGCTTGTGCAGAGTTCAAATGAAGGAAACAAGTGTGCATTTCAATTTGTTAGCATAGTGGTTCTCTATGCGCGCCTGTGAGGCTGGTTGCTGTCAAAAAGTCTCTTGAAACCCTGCAGATGTTCTGTGAAGCTCTCTGCCAGGTTGTTGATGTTTTGCAGAACGCTAAGGGCCCAGCATGTCCTGCCAGGAGCCGACAGCCTACTCTCTGCCGGGTTGGCCGGCTCTCGGACAGGCAGCCGCCCAGAAAGTATAGGGCCAGTCAGTCTGCCACAGAGAGGCAACACAGTCGTTAAATGTACCTGGATTACCTCAATACCTTCTGGATTTGGATGAGTTCCTACAGGAAATTAAAGAGGGAAAGGAGACTGTTCCTCACCATATCATTTTGTTCTCATTCATCATGATGCGAGCACTGAGGAGAAAGGCGAACATGAGTTTGTACTTCTTAAACAAGCTGCGGCACACATTGCTGTACAGGCGGAAGGTGAACATTTCATTGATGTTGGTGACGCTCTTTTCCACTGTGTCTGTGAGAAACATGTCAAGAAAGAAAAAAGAATTCAGTGGAAGCAGAAAAATTCATCTTGTTTCAATGTTATGGGATTTCTTTCCACCCGCTCACTTAGAATTGGCAATGCCAGCCATAAAGATGCCAAGGAACCAGTCCAGTGAGTACTGGTACATGGGAACACCACTGGAAAAGGTCCGATACACAGCAGAAGAGGCTCTGAGTGCGCACAGACACCAGCACATACTCCATATGGGTAGCATCAATGTCCTGCTCATCACTATGGCTTACCAGTAAAACCAGCTTGCGTTAAATCCAAAAATATAGCTTATCAGTATGATGGAAAATCGCCAAGACATAACTGTTAGAATAAAGTTTATACCCTAAATTTGATTCTGAAAATAGAGTTCTAAACTCCTTAGTCAACAATTTTAATTTGAGTGGCAGAATGTAGAATATTTTGGGACAGTATTTAACAACAATTAGCAAAACAAGATGAGACTGAAAGACAAATACACAATCTTGCGTTACCATCCATCCATCCATTATCAGCCGCTTATCCGGGGTCGGGTCGCGGTGGCAGCAGGCCCAGCAGGCCGACCCAGGCTTCCCTCTCACCCGCAACACTTTCCAGCTCATTCCGGGGGACCCTGAGGCGTTCCCAGGCGAGCCGGGAGATATAATCCCTCCAGCGTGTCCTTGGTCTGCCCCGGGGTCTCCTACCAGTTGGACGTGCCTGGAAAACCTCTAATGGGAGGTGTCCAGGAGGCATCCGAATAAGGTGCCGGAACCACCTCAGCTGACTCCTTTCAACACAAAGGAGTAGTGCCTCAACTCCAAGTTCCCTCCTGATGTCCGAGCTCCTTACCCTATCTCTAAGGCAGAGCCTTGTACTGCTGCTGGGGGACAACAGGAAGCAATGAATGAACAACGGATTAAGCGGAACAGACATTGAGACACTTTCCAGAGGAGTTATGGGTGATGTGGAATATGAGTTAACTCCAACAGTAGAGTACCACGGAGCCAAAGCAGGTACATGTGTATGTAAACTTATTATAACAACATATTGAGCACCTGCACTCTTGATACTGGTTCATAACTTCATACAATACAATTACAAACTACACATGATTTCAGATCTTGAGACAACTACTTTTCATATTTTTGTCTCATCTAATCATCGTTTGTATCCATTTGTTGGCTTGTCCCGGGGAACCAATGAATAAATATTGAGCGCAGAGAGTACTGGGCAATCACACCATTCTCCACTGATAGGCAAACCTGATATCTATGCACATAGAAATGACAATATGTGATGACTGTAAAGGTAAATGATAATTCAAAGTCTAAAACACACCAAAAATTGATTCAGTTATCATTATTGTCTCGTCACTTCTTTTATCCACATTCTGTAAAACAGGATTAATTAAAGCTGTAAACTGTGATGAACGGGTCCTTGCACCTTTACGCACGTCGGGGCAGCTGGCGTGATCAGTTTAGAAATGTTGATAGCAACTATGTCATTGGCTTT
>JBAMJR010000043.1:2325000-2467500 GCA_038501785.1 Myoxocephalus aenaeus | reverse complement strand
ATCCGGTGTGCTCGAGATTGAACACATGAAATACCTGGACTAGCAGTGACGTTTGATTGCACAATATTAGAAATATGGGTAAATCAAGAGAATTGTCCAAAAAGTGAAGAGAATAGACCACTGCCTTGCACAAAACAAGGAAAATTATACAAAAAGATAACAAAGGCACTGAATGTTCCGAGAGATAACGTTGTAGGCATAGTTCACAAGTTCAAAGTTAAAGGAACAAAACTGTGAGTGAATTTACATAAGCACGACAGAAATGTGACATGACGCTGTTCTCCACAGGTAAGCACAGACCACTCACATCACATGCTGTTCCTGGTGAGGATAGTGATGGTAATGGTAGTAATGATAAGCTAATGGAATTTGATTGGAATGCACACTTGCGCAAATTTCCAATCTTTTTCGTTCACACTCATGCCAGCTTGAATGTGTCCACAACGGGGGGGAAACCCCATTGACCCGTGCGATCCCCACACTCCTGGGTCACAAGGGCATCATAACCTTGTCTGTTTCCCATGGCAGATCACAGGCTCCATGCACTGCGGCCCCTGCTCCTGCCCCTGGCCTCTTCAGTTGAAACCCATCAGAGCAGCCTGAGATTGGGTAGCCAAGCACAAATGAATAGTCTCATGTGTCTGGACCCTCACGTGTCACTTGCACAGGACATGCTGCCACGCGGATATGGATGGGAAATTAAGGTCGAGAGGGGACCGGTGAGTCACTGAGGAGGTCTAGTGTGGCTGGGATCATGAGGACTAAGGGGTCAGAGGTGACTTACATCCCTGTACTCAGACACGAACAAAATGCTTTACAGTGGAGACAAAGAGCAACGGTCAAATAGATTGACTTGATTTGGATGCTATGGATCTTGCAATACTGTGTCGTGGCCATGAAATGGCCTGTTGAAATGTTTGGTGAGAGGCCTTCTGCTTCATTTGCTTCTTCTCAATAAAGTTCAGTCTCAAAGCAATGACCTCACCCAATGAGGACGCCCAAACCAAATGATAGACCTTCCTAAGGGTCTGAATAACCCACATCTAATAAAGACATTATCATATCAGAGTTGCCTCAACACTCAAAGCATCCTGACCACAGCAATCTATTAATCATTAACACATGTCTAATGGTATTGATTCAATCAGTGAGGAGATCCGGCCCACAGAGGTTCCAAAGAAAACCCCCACGAGAACCACAAGTCTCTGATGAGGTGGTGGTCCTCAAAACATGGTCGCCTACCAATTTCTGGTTGGCAGTACTGTAGCCATCGCTGGAGCCAGGCGCCCACCATGGCGATGGGACTTGATTGAACAGATGTGCCCAGCAGCTCTGGGTGAGTGGAACTGATTAAATCCTAACAAGCTTTGTTACAGCTTTGATCCACCCCGTACTCGTCCTATTCTTACTTCCCGCTTGAGCCGTCCAGCAGTAGATTGATGCTGACATGAAAGGTCTGGCTCAACATCAACCGTTAAAGAACATCAATATTAGTCACTTACATAATCACTAAGATGTATGATCCATCTTCTCCCCTCTTCATCCGAAAATCGTTATATTATTTATCCACTTCTCATCCTCCCTCTCCCATACTTTCACGGTATTGGGATGCTGTGAGGGTCATGGCTCTCTGAATATAACTCCCATTTTACGCTAATGACATCAGCATGTGCCGCTAACTTTAGCTCCTCCTGAGGGCCAGATGTTGGCTGATGGGATCAAACGCTGGCTATCCCCCTCTTACTGTCACATTGTTGGGCAAGCCAGGAGGGTTTAGCAGTTTCACATATTCTCACATATCTCCAGCAGAAAGCCACAATCCAACCGCAATTACAGGCACACTTACGTTGCAGTACGATTTTATTTTTTTGCATTTGCACGAATGGAAACATACAACGGCATGCTGTGGTTTCCAGTAGAGGCTCATTAAGGTTTCTTGAGAATATAACTGATATTTTGTTTAATTTGATCAGAAAACTGAGGAAAAACATGCACTGATCATTTGCCCCAGGGCTATAAAGTCTTCCTCGTGATTTACACTATGAAACTACCATGACCAAATAGCACTCCTGGACACTGTGTGAATACTTTACACCTCTTACAACCTAAAACACATCGCAGCACCCCCATTCTTTTTCATTTGATCTGAGGGACATCAGCACTGTGGTCAAAGAATGTCACTGGTGTCAGTTCAAAGATAAAACAGCAGCAATGGTCACGTTAACATCACAGTGTTTTGGGGCGGTGCATTTTACAAGAGCAAAGCAGATACCAGCAACATACATATGAGGCTGCCTCCATGCAGATGTGCTTTTTGACTTTGCAGAGTCATACGAAGTACTGTTGTTTAACGGTGACCCTTGTGCTTGGCTATACATTGAAGTTTCCGTCATGGCTTGGATGACTCACAGGTGGACTCTTGGCATGCCAATAAAAAGTTGTTTAATGAGAAAAGGAGGGCCTCAAAGAAGCAAAGTGGCCAGACATGAGAGACAGACTGGAACCCCCAACCTGTGGCCCAGTACCTCAAACAGCTGCGTTTGATTTTTCCTCTCATTTGCTACATTTGTTAGTGCGACTTTTAGGAGGAGAACCAAAGTCAGACAACATGGGTCATAGCACAGAGCACAGAGAGAGAATTTCAGTTAAAGAACTAAAGCTGCTTGTGTGAATTTATTATGCTTGTGACTTCTTGCACCCAACTGATTGTGTGTGAGTGTCAGTATTTATTCCAACTTCTTCTCGCTGACCCCCGACCTCCAGCACACTTGATGGTAGGTGCATTTGTTCAGCTAGTTTATCCTTGTGCCAAACTACAGTTCCTTTGAATCCATTGAAGTTCTTTGAGACAGTTAAAATAAATTGTTATGTAAGCCACGTCTTATCTAAGTGGGTGTGCGAATATGAGCTGGAAGAATAAGAAAGCAGTGCAATCTGTAACACATGTGTGTGCGTGTAGGTGCGTGTGTGTGTTTGTGTGTGTGTGTGTGTTTTTGTGGTAACAAACCAGTGTGTCTACTGGCATTCCAGTTTGTTTATGTGGGTGGGCGATGGAAAGCCAAGAAAAAGTTATCAAGAAATTGTGTCTGTGATTGTGTTTGTGTTTGTGTTTGTGCATGCATGTACATGTGCTTGTGTGTCAGAGAGACAGTGGGTTTATGTGAGAGAGTTGGTGACGCACAAGAGTACACTTTTGGTCTTGTTAGTTGATGACATTATAAACACATATGAAGAAGTCAGACAGTCAGAGACATGAGACTAGGGGGGTGTTTGGAAGTGTGCTTGTGGGTGGGAGATTAATTTGTTGTCCAATAATAAACAGGAGTTGCAGCTATAAATAAGTCACCACCGCTCAAGCTGAAGTCTCCTCAAGTGGGCCACTCTTTAATATTTCTGAAATTCCTCCTCGTTCTGCATAGTTTCCCCTTGCACGTAGCCACAATTCCTCACACGAGCTAACAGATGCACACATTATTGGCTTGGCCAGTGCTTCACTGAGGCCTTGATTTGTCATCCTGTCTCATCTGGCCTCTATCAGTTTCTGGTCGGACATCTTAATCTGTGTCATTCGTCCTCCCACATCAAAGCGGCAACATGCAATCTGAACCTATAATGCCTGCACACTCACACAAAGTAGAGGTGCGAACAGATTTTAAACCATCTCTGTGTGCATTTTCTTTTATTTATTTTTTAACCTCCATGACATGAGAATCATAGCAAACATCCACAGCGAGGCCTTTTTCTTCGTAAACTGTCCACACTGATTACCGTGCTCACAGTGATAATAAATTAAAGCAATAGAACAACTCAAACGATCGTAAAGAAATGCAGTCCTCTTCGTTTTGTTGGACTTGAACCGTAGACCTTTGTTGTTGACCTATCACCTTGACCTTTCAACTTTAAACTGTCAACTGACTGCCTTTGGGGAAGAATTTTAGGAATTGCTGTGTGATTTTAAGTGCAACTGTCTAAACTGGAATTTTGTGGGTCCACAGTACTGTATAAGACATTAGTCGTGCGTACTTTAGGTTTTAAAAGCTATGAGTCTTCCTCCAAAGATTCAACAGGATAATTACCTCTGACCTCAGTGCTTACCTCAAGCCCCTCCTATTAACCATCACACTTACTGGTTGCTCTTGTTAGCCAGTGGATATCGTCACATTTGTTCCCACTGTGTGCAGTTATGGTCACCAAAACAACAACTCAATAACAAATTGCGACATTTAAATGAGACTGTTATATAAACTTCATCGTTCCAAATGAACACGCGCTAACTGAATAGATGTTTCTATTTGGAGAAACAAATCCGGGCGTGATCATTGTTGGTCTAAATGCAGTGAAATGTTAGGAAGCAGCTTAATCCTCTTCATCCGTGGATGAATATATGAGCTGACATGTAGGACACAACGGCCAAGAGAAGACACGGAGGGAGAAGGAGATGAGGAAGTGTGGAGCGACACCATGTGCTCCACACACAAGCAGGCTGGACAAACACTAGGGATTATAAAGGCGGGAAGGGGGCGTCCCTGTTCGTCTGACCCCGGCGCTCTAACCCCCGGCCCCTATTAAGCCCTGTAAATGAGAGAAAGAGGAGCAATTAGAGAGGCAGTCACGCGGCAGGTAGGAGATGTCTGTGACCTTTCCTGGCTGGTATTTAACCTCTCCCAGCTGGGGGCCAGGATAAATATACATCCTGAGCATCGAGAGAATTTATTCGCTGAGTACTGAGGTACTGAAAGAAAAAGTCAGATTTTTCTCTCTGCACTTAAAATGAAGCACGTGTTGTGAACTGCTGTGTGGATTCTGTTGTTCTTCCTCCTTGATACACTCACAAGCACTTTATTGGATGTGTGCGGCTCTGCATTCCTACATCATAGAAAATTACCCTTAATTACAATTTAGTCAATTAAGAATTCAATGTGTTTTTGCATTTTTAAGGCAAAATGAGAAAACCAAACTCAGTTTACTTGCACTTGAACCAGCTGCTCTTAAAAATGTTTTATGGCTCTGTTGCAAGCCGTAGCCTCAGACCTCAGTGACGTGGATTCATAAATACAGTATGGACGTCTGCCAGAACCAACCTGAGTATGTCAGTGAAAGCAAAACCACAGCTGGACCACACTGAAGATTCCACTCTATGTTTTATCCATTACAAATGCACATAGGTCCTCGCATCCTGCAACATGTGAAAAGATGTGAAACTCATTTCCGTGTGTCCCATCAATCCAGAACTGACTCCAAATCAGCAACAAGGCAGCCATAAACTATATGCCTGTATGCCACTAACTAACACAACCATAACAGCTAATCCCTCATAAATGGCATTACCCTAATCTCCCATAAAGCTATTCTTAGCATATATATACTGTACCACTGGAGTGTGACGAAAGGAGAAACGATGATGCCAGAAGATGGAGAGCCTCTGGGTTATATTGTGTGGAGGCCTGCCAGACACTATAGCCGGCGTTAAGAGAGGAGAGCCGGAGGACAAAGAGATGATAGGAGAGACAAACGAGGGGTGAACAAAGACAAATGCACTACTGGAATGATATACAAGTTGAGAGGGAAAAAGGAATACAACATTTAACATTTAAAATGAACACAGATGGACTGGTTGAAGGATTGATGACTTGAACAAAATGATGCCGTTAACCCACTGATGGCTGCTCATAAACATCATGTTGTATGTTCTGTCAGAGCAAACATTGCCCATATGTCATTCCTTGGTCATTTTATTTTCATACTCCATTCATGGGGAAAAGCAAGTGGGCAGGTCTGTAAACAATTTGCATTAAAGACATTTATGGAAACCAATCTAATTCTGAGCGACCATTCCAATTGTCTGAACCCCCTGTATTTGAAGTTGAGCCATAAAACTATACAGACATGGTGTTTATTCTCTCATGGTGCCAGGGAGGGAAAATACATGAGGCTCAGCCAAAGACTCAAGATTTCCTGACGTGCGTATAGTTACAATGAATTAAAAAAGAATGACTGTCATATATCAGTCGTCTCTTCCTGCGAGACTTCAAAGAGACCTGTAACGTAATCACTGCAGCTGAACAACAGAATGGCAGGAGCAGATAAACTAATTTCCTCGGCCCATTACGAGGCCCTGGTTAGTGGAGGGACCTGGTTTAGCTGCGCGGCTGGTTCACATTAACTGCGTTGACGAGCCCGTGCAAGTCGCTATAGTCTGTCCTCCCTCCTCACACGATCTTTCGCAGAATCCCAAATGGATGAAAGTCGGCCAGATAGGAGAAAAAAATGCATCTTCTCCATCCAGGGTAGTTTTGGTTCAGTGTTGTTGCAATACAACGTCCTCACTGTGTGTGTGTGTGCGTGTGCGCGTGTGTGGGCGGGCGGGCGGGGAGAACCATGGATAAATAGAGCGCGCACTCCTCTCCTGTGCGTAAACGCGCAGAGCGTTAGACCTCGCTGGGACTCGGAGCTCTCAGATTGTCTGTGAATTAATGAAAACATACAATAGGACACATCTTTTTTTTTTTATTATCGTTTAGACACTTTTTTTTGCGCAAATTGGATGAAACTCAAATGGTAAATGCGTAAAAATGAAGCGTTCATTCTTGGACTGACCAATGATCCATCCCGTCCATCTTTTGCTGCCACGGATGCGCAGAATCCACTTCTGTCAGAGAGAGATGCACGAAACTTTATGAAGGATTTTTTTTCTTTCCACGTTGTTCCTGGAAGGATATCGGGAAAAAATGCTCCATGATTCATCTGTACGCTTTGCGCATTGCGTAATTGGCAGGAAAATGCGCTTGGCCGTTTGTCAGGCTTTACATAATGTTGGGACCAACCTCTGCTGGAAGGCGTTTGTCGAACCATGCATGTTGTAAACACAGCAGGAACAAGGATGAGAGTGCCTAATGTGCTTGGGAGAGGTCGGCATCAGATGCTGGTGGCGCTCTGTTGGCTGTTTGTGGTTCGGACGAGGAGCGGAGCAGGTGAGGTGCATCATCATCATCATCATCATCATCATCTCTGTTGATCCTCTTTCTCTGAATAGTGCGTCAGTGTGGCTGAACTTGTTTTCCCCGTTGTGGTATGTTATTGATTGGGCAGACCATTATGACTCAGCTGGGTCACATTGCCATGACATGTATGACTCTTACGTGATTCTTCAATGTATTTGATAAAGTTGCGCTGTCCCAAAAGTAAAGTAAAGGTCATACCTGTTGCTGATACATTTGATAACGGGGCTGCTGGGTTGCGTCTGACCGTTACATGTAACGTGATAGTTTTAATAAGGTCCAATGGGGGAAGAGTGGGATTCTGTGTCACATCAGAGCGAGCAGCAGTGGCACAATAGTCAGGCAAATTAAATTCAAGATTCAAGATATTGTTATTGTCATATGCACAGATAACAGAGTTACTCTGTACAATGAAAAGTGTGTTTTGCTGGGTCCTCCTAACACACACAATTACAATAAACTTAAGGTAAACAAATATATAAGGCACACAAATATTCATGGCAAACACAATGAAGTGGACTGCGGTTTTGTCCATGATGTCAGTGCTGGAAAGATGTTTCTGTCACCAGACATACACTGTAAATTAAAAGAACTCCCCTCCATCCCCCTCTGTGTCAGGCTCCAGATGTGTGGACCAGGCCTGTAGCCCACCAATCGGGAACTTGGCTAGTGGCAGGACCCTCCTCACCCACTCGAGCTGCTGTGGGAACAGCTCCTTCCACCACAGTCCTTGCCCAAGTCCTCCTGTGCTCCCCCAGCTCCTCTGCCCAGAGGACACCCACCCATCTGCTCACATGACCGACGACCCTTTTTTGCATCCGAATACCTGGTGGGCATCAGGTGCGGGCACCGCCATGCAGGAGCAGCAGGATGAGATCCGGTTGGACCTGGAAACCCAGTTCTGTCTGTCCCATGTAGTTTTGGTGTTCAGGTCACCACGGCCTGCTGCCATGGCCATTGAGCGTTCAGCTGATTTTGGAAAGACCTGGGAAGCTCTTAAGCTATTTGCGCACAATTGCAGCATGGAGTTTGGCTTGCCTGATGATTTTACTCAGCCAGGCTCGTTGTGCACATCCCGTTATACCAGCGCGACACCCTGCAGCGGTGGGGAGGTAAGAGAATATGCACAAAGGTGCGGCGCATTTCCTTTTGGCAGATCCACAATGTTTGATTCAGTGCTGATTGGTGCTCTCCTTCCAGGTAATATTACGGACACTTGACCCCGGCAGTGTTAAAAGACTGGACCCTTACAGTCCAGAGGCCCTCGCCCGCCTCACCCTCACTAATCTCCGCATCAGACTGCTGAAAGCTCAGACCTGTCCTGCGCCTCTGAATCCCCCTGCAGAGTTGACAAGCCCCACAGCCTCAGCTCTGACTTCAGCATCCACCGGAGAAAGCCCAGCTTCAGCACCGTATGCTATTTATACTTTACTGGCCAGAGGGACCTGTCTGTGCTACGGACATGCTGAGTACTGTGTACCACACAACAGCAGTCAAGACACAAGACAGGACAGTAACATGGTGAGTGGCTTTTTCCTGTGTGTAGGTGTATGAGAAGTAAAAGAACGATAATGAGGGAAAGTGTGTCTGTCAGCTCTTATGCTCACCTGTTTTCTATTGCAGTCTTGTACAACACACGTCAGGATGTTAGGTCCAGATGGACAATGTACTTTCTGATGGAACATGTGCCAGTTAAAGAGCTTTAAATAGCTTGATCTTCTCTTTAAAATCACCTGCCTGGATGTATTTTAGAGCTCTCCCCAGACAGCAAGTGTTTGTAATGTCTGCTATAAGTGAAGTAGCTGAGCAGCCCCAGATGTGTTTCCCAGGTGCCCGCTCGCTGCCTCTGTACCCATCACACGGCGGGCGATCACTGTGAGAAGTGTGCCCCGCTCTACAATGACCGTCCCTGGAGGCCGGCCAACAGCAGCAGCGGGGAGTCCAACCCGTGCCAGAGTGAGTGACCACAAACGGGACCGCACGGCACTCATCTCGCTGAGAAAGAAAAGGCCAGAGAAGAGCTTTGAAAGGGAGCTTTAAAGTGGATTAAGTACTCATTTATTTGTTGAAGGCTCCGCAGTGTTTTAAATGGATATAGTTTTTAGAAGAGCAATGATTTTTAAATGATGTTTAAATTTGAAATCAGACCCCAGACATACAAACAAAATCATGTTCAAGGGTCTTTTTAAGACCTGTTCAGAGATGACCACATGTCTGGTCTACTCTTTATATTTATTTCTGTATTGTCAGTCAGCACAGGATGCAAATCATTTCTCCAACAGAGATATATTTGACTATAGTATACAAATCAGCTACATCGACTAAACAAAGATCAGACTTTTGATTCACCAGTCCCTCATGTTCCCTTCTCTCTCTCTCTCTCTCTCTCTCTCTCCTCCCTGATGTCCTCACGTTGCCTCCGTGTCCGATCTCTCGCGTTGCTTCGACCTCACACACACCGCTGTGTGACCTCAGAGTGCCAGTGTCACAGTCACGCCGATACCTGTCACTTCTCTCAGCGGGCATGGCTTTCCTCCGGCGGCACCAGCGGGGGCGTTTGTGACGACTGCAGACACAACACTGTCGGACGCAGGTGCAAGCGCTGTCGCCACGGCTACCACCGCCATCCATCGCTGCCCCTCAACTCCCCCCACGCCTGCACACGTAAGAGAGAGGGCAAAATAAAAGTTTCATGGTTGATTTGACCTCTGTGGAATTATTTCAAAGTTTGTGGATGAAATGAAAAATAATCAAAATGTGGTATAGCTCCATCTGCTGGCACATCTTTGTAAATTCATAATTTTACAATAAAAAAAAAAAAAAAAGGGCAAAAACAAACGTTTGAGCCGCGCACACACACACACACACACACACACACACACACACCTGTATCTGTGCCTCTGCTCCTCAGGCTGCTGGTGTGACCCACAGGGCTCTTTGCCTAACCGTCCAGGAGAGGAGGGCCCCTGGTGCCACCCGAGAAGCGGGCAGTGCCAGTGTAAATCTGGTGTAGGCGGCTCGAGCTGCAGCCACTGCCGGCCCGGCTATTGGGGTTTTGGAGAGGAGGGATGTAAACCCTGCGCATGCCCTCACAGCTGTGACCCAACCACTGGACAGTGTCTGGACAGGTTAGCCGTCAACCAAATCATTTACACAGAACCTAAACTGTAACTGCATTTGGTTAATTAACAACGAACTAGTAACTATTAACCCGATGAGTTCAATTCCACTTTCAGCTACTCAAATAACCAGGTGTTCAATGTGCCCATTGGTGGAAAAATCCCTGATCTGGATCACATGGTCACAATCGAAGAAGAGGTACAGTGGTCGAAGGAACTTGCGGTCTCAGCTCTGCGTTACACAGGCGAGTAGTAGTTCGACCCGCAGCCGCGTTGCTCATTAACCGTGAGGTTCATCTGCATTGCAAGACTTAAAATTGTGGAATCATGCAGTGCAATTATGGAGGCTGAAGTGGATTGGCACATAACTCAATATCTGTACACAGGAAAGTGTAGCTGTAAAGAGAAAAGGCTAAGAAGTGCGTCTGACCTCTGTAAGAGCAAACATGATTACGGTAAGACATGACATCGTTTAATAAAGTTTGATCCATACTTGCCTCGAAATGCAGACTCTGTCATCTCATTTTTAATTGTGTGGCCCATGACAGTGATCAAGGCCAGTGTGCTGTCGGCTCACGACAAAGGCAGCCACGCAGAAGTGCAGGTCAAAGTTCGCAAGGTCCTGCGATCCGGCAAAGTGCCTCTCTACCTCGGCACCATCAGCATCTATCCTCTGTCCTGGACCAGCCGTGGCTGCACCTGTCCTATTCTAAACCCAGGTAGGGCGAGTTTAGAGCATGACCAAGGAGGAGACCATTTTGATGTGATATGTGGTACCCAAAGCACAGTTCTGTTCATAAACAATAGTAAAATCAAGCAAACACCAAAGAGAAGGAGTTGTAGTCAGATTAGGTCAATTCACACACAATGTCTTACTTTCCCCCCCAGGTATGGAGTACCTGCTGGCCGGCCCAGAGGAGGCCGGGACAGGCCGTCTACTGGTCACCATGCAGAGTGTGGTGGTCCCATGGACACCGCAACTAGGTCTACTGGTATCAGAGAGTCTGAGGAATGGATGTACGTGAATATAGATCGACAGAAGAAGAAAAAATCGGAACAGACTTCAGAAGATTTCACAAGGAGATTCGAGTCCGTGGACAATTCAGAAAAAGAGACTGAACATCCCAGGACAATATGCGGCGTCCTCAAAGAGTCAAACTCATGATCGGTCTCGCTCAGAACATTGAAGGAAGGTTACACAATGTGCGCAACCCAAAATAAAAGACAAATTAATTTGTTAAGATATGAGTCCAACAAATATCTTATTCAATGTTTTTAAGTTATCATACAGAACATATAGGATGTACTTTTAATGTCTAGTTGGTTTGCTTATATTTAAAATGTCTGTTATAGATAGTAAATATTATAAATTTGGATTCAATTGAATGAAACTATAAATTACTAATGTACAGGCAATATAACGAGATAAGTTAAATCTGTAAAATATGATGGTGTGGTTCGGTCTTATTGTCTTCAACTTGTAAATCTTCTGGGCAACGTCAGTAAGAAAATCTCCCGTAAAATTCAGACTTTCAACGTGTGAAGAAGAACACTACCGACATACGAGGGCGTTGTGCCTCGGCTTTCGAAGAACAAAAAAGGGGGGAAAGTAAGTTGAAATAGTTTAATTATAATTTTAATCTGGACATATGAGAAATATCCATCAAGTCTTTTAAGGCCTGAATGTCAGTGAATAGTGACCACAGCATCCAACAGGAGACTCCAGACAGAATTAAGACAACAAAAACATGTATGCAGTGACAGTTGGATGTGCCAAAAACCACTTTGGTCTAGACAGGATACAGTCAATTAGGAAAAATGTCGACCACTGATCATACGCGGCGAGATGAAACCCCTGAAGTTTCTCCAAGATGTCGACAAACACAGCTAAAAACATCTTATAGTGATGTAAAAAGCCTCGTCTTCTTACCAATCAACTGCTTCTTGGTCTCTCAAATGATGGAAAGCAAAGTGATTCTCTGTTAAGTCACAGCAGGAGTCAAAACGGTCTTGAGTCGAGGTGAATTCCTAAGAAAAGCTGAACATTGCTCAAATAAAATATCCAGTGATTACTGTTCAAACAACACACATAATGAACGCTAACAAACAGGCTATTCTGATTGACACGCAGTAAATTAAACTCCAATTGCATATAAAGTGAGTCTTTCAACTAAAGTCCCTGCAGCAAACAGCTCGGCCGGCTGTCGTTAAATCATATTATTCAATGATTTGCTTTGGATTGCTCAGCAAACAAAGCAGCCTAAACTCTTGTACATACGCTACGTTTCTCTGCGGTCACAAAGTCCGTCTCTGCAGGCCTGTAAATGTTGCCCGTGAGTGTCAGAGCTCTGACGGGGAGAGAGTCAGTTATGCTGGATGACGACTGATGGACCTTAGCTGGCAGTCTGGCTGTCTGTAGGCGGCGTGCTGTCGGGTGAGACGGCAGACTCGGATGTTGAGGCGGCTGTGGTAGAGTCTGTTTCAGGGGGCCCAGAGGCCTCGGCCGGGTCGGTGGAGACAGAACCGGAGCCGGAGTCTGCTTGGGAGGAGCTTCCTTTATCCTCGTCCTGAGGATAGAGCTCAGGGTACCTCTGCATGCAGTCTTGCATGTCGCGGAAGTTGTCAATGCACTCGGAGCCCTTCAACTCTTCCTTACTGTAGTGGAAGCAGGAAAAGGCCTCTTTGAACTGAGAGCCACACGGTCCGCTGGCCATGCCGCCCAGGCACGGGCAGTTCCAGTTGATGTCCCCATTTGGCAGGATCAGACCTGAAGAAACAGGTGCCCGTTAGAATACCTTTATGAGGGGAGGAACGTTTAGAAGTCAGACCCACTGTTTTTTTTTTTTTACACAACAACCAAATGACTAACCCTGCTCCTCGTAGGGGTCATTGGGGTCATCTGCAATGAGTTCGGCATTGCTGGGAGCTTCGTGGTCCTCCTTGGTCACGAAGATGATGCGATCTTTACCTTTAAGTGACAAAAACACAAGCAAGGAAAACATCACGACGGAGAAGCAGAAGACCCGGTACCTGGAGAGCGCACTTTGGTGGACAGCGACCCCTGGTGGCGCACTTTGGCAGTAGCTCATCAACTCGGTTAACCTGCCCGGACAGCACGGTCAGGATGAGACAGACGCTTCTCCCGACTTGCGACGTGACGTTAACCGAGTGCAGCGACCAGTGCGATTACGTCATCTCAATGACGGACCTCATTATGAACAAACCAGTACTGTTGCTGGAGACGAAGCTTTCCTCGTCGCTAGCCGTGCAGCTAACCCACCGTCAGCTAGCATATAGCATGGTGGCTCGCTCGATGACATTGGATGCCATGCAGTAAATTAGGAGGAAATAAAGTTTAGATTACCCTCTTGCTTGCAGTACGACATGCCTCCCGGTGTTGCTGTCCGTCGCCCTCTGCGGTAAAAGATGACCAGTGGTGGGAGGAATTACTTGACAAGTGCGAGGATCTCATTTGACAAGCGACCCGGCGTCCGACGGCATCGTCTGACCCTCCGGTCACATGTGGGCGCACAGCGATGACGTCACGGGGTCCTTTTTAAAATAATAAATGTATATGAACCTTAAAAACATGTTGTAAATGTGTTCTATCTAATTAATACTACAAGACATGTATATGTGTTTCTATATATAAATATATATGTATATATAATTGTTGAAAAAAAAGTGAAAAAAAAGGTAAATCTTTGTGATGTATTTATAATAAACTGAATTTACAAATAGATTTAACAATACTGTCACATTCTCATTTGGTTCTATTAGTCATATGACCTGTGAGTCATGAGTTACAGTTAACCCTAATGCCTACAGTACACGCCTCTACCAAGCGATCAGGGGAAATGGTGTTTTTCTTTTGTCTGTCCATCCCTCGGGAGATGATTCATTTCTGCCACACAGGTGTGCATGGCGAAGCTCTCATAACTTATGTTTGGTGACTAAATCATAGGATACCTTGCAGTAGTATGCAGTAATGGGTAACTCCTCTTGTCTCTGTTTTCGTTGTCACATTAGAGCTCTGTTAAGCAACATTTGATATAAACATTGAATGTATTGCGAGAAGGTTGCCGGTAGTAATGTACTGGCATACAGTTTGAATAGTAACCCCTCCAACCTGGTTATAAAGTATATTTTACTCTTTACTATGTGAAACAAGTTTATCTTAAACTGTATACGGTGGCCTCTAGTGGAAGTTAAGTGATTTATAGTTACAGCAAGAGAGTTACTACAGTCAAGTTATAAATCACAACTCCTGGGAGTAAAACTTGTCTCATCTCTAGAGGCTAACATCAGACTAACAGCCCTAGTAAATTGATAAGTATGCCATAGCTTGTTGCTCTAACTTTGTTTTACTTCCCTTTAGTGTCAAATTCAGCTTTAACTATCAATGATGTGTGCTGACACAATTAATTGCTATGCCACTATATTATCACTTCATTATTTCACCCACAAATAATATCCTGTAGTGGTCAAAGAACATGCAAGGACAAGACACAACAAGGAGACAATAGAAATCAAAATTTCCAAATATATTGGAGAGAAGAAAAAAAAAAGCCTGTTTTTCTTCTTTCTTTTTTTTAATAACACAATTATGTTTGTTACATAAAGTAAAAACCAAAATAAAAACCCCTTTTCATCCCTATCAAACCCACCCTCAGCGCGACCATCTCTGCAGTGGGAATAAAAGAGCATGACGACACTGACAAACACTTTCCTTTGAGGACGCAGAGACGGAGGGCAAACACTGCGCCCTACATAGGACCAGAGTGAATATAAACATAGTCCGTCATTTGAAAATATAAAAAAAAAAAAAAACACCGACAGCTTGGCTGAGATTACAAGAACCCTTATTAGGAGTATAAGCATATAGTATTTATACTTTTCACATCCTACTATGGGCCCCCAGAAACCTCGAGCTTGATTGGTACTTGTGATGATCATGACACGGTTTTCTTTCGTTTCCCCCGAAAAGTCCAGGCAGTGCCGTCAGCTTGAAATAAGCACTAACTCGTTGTCGCCGTCTTAGTGTTCCTTGAACATGCTGCAATGAACAATGCCTGAGGTAAGTCGAAGACAGCACCTCACACTCGTGTGCTGTTAGGCATTCTTCAGCTGATAAGACAGTCCGTGGGTACAGAGGCGGGCCTGCAGATAGATGGGTAATAGCTATTGAATATAAAAATAAAATAAATAGCTAAGGACTGAAGACGCACAATACAGTGCTCAACGCTGGGAGTAAGCAAAATGATTTTCACAGCATTTGACATGCTGGAGAGGTAACGATGGCAAACACAGGTGGTGGAGGAAGATGACCTATCCCAGCAGCAAAATGTACCGATTGTGCGATTTGTAAAAGAAAAAGAACATAATGGGGGAGGGTGCTTTGTGTCTGATGTGTGTAAGAAGGTTGGTATTTTTCTAGAAAAGCAGTGCTCCCATGCTGCCCACTTCGCTCTGCTCCTTCACGAAGATTTCAAAGTATTGGTAGATGATGGTCACAGCCAAGAGGATTCCTGTACCCGACCCAATGGCACCCAGGAAGTCAGCCATGACAGACAGCCCTCCTATGCAGAGGCCACCAAAGGCAGCAGCTGTGGGGATGTACCTGTGAAGAGTGAACCCATTATAAATACATACACATTCTGGACGACAACTTTCAATGCGCTGTCAAGTAACGAACATGAAACCTGAGACTTGGACGGTTGTTTTGTACCTGTTAAGCTCATGCACCATAGAGGTCTCTCTGTGTCCCCTCATTACCATCTGCTGCTCCTTCAGCTGCTTCGCCACCTGAGACACACAGAGTTGATGTAAACAGGCTCATTTCATGTGGGACGAACGCGAAGCAAGGAGCAAACGCTCGGACAAACAAAGACTTACATCTTTGGCAGAGGATCCTGAAACCTCAATCCAGGTCTTGGAGAAGAAGGCGCAGGAACCGAGCATGAAGACAATGTAGATGGCGGCGTGAACCGGGTCGTCCAGGACAGAACCAAACGACTCTGGAGGAGAAAGGTAGTAGCAGAGCCCGGCCACTGGGTAGGCCCGAGCTGGTCCCCCACTCGTGGCGTCCTGAACAAAACAAGATTTTGATCGTAAGATGCTGATAGTCCATGACTTTAAATTTATCACAAGAGACCGAACCTGAACCCTCTTTATCAAATTAACTAAGACGAGATGTGCTGGAGGTGGAGCACCCATTCTTTACTTACAGACCAAGTTCCCAGGAGGTTGACCAGGAAGTTGCCGCTGAAACGCGTCGAGAGCATCTGAGAAATTACGTAGAGATTGGAGACCAGGGCAGACTGCAGGATGATGGGAATGTTGGAGGTGTAGAAGAGTTTGATGGGGTAGGTGTTGTATTGACCACGATAACGTGCTGACTTTATGGGCAGGTCCACCCTGAAGCCCTGGTGAGGTAACAAAGTGTGCCAATCAGTGCGCTGAAGTCTGCTTCAAAACGTGTCGTCCAATTTTTTTTTAGTGCAACAACAACAGCAGGTAAGACTCTGGACTGCATTTAGTTGGCGTTGCCTGCTCACCTGGAAGTATATGACCACTGCAAATACAAAGACGGTGGCGATGAGGTTCATGAGGTTAGGCAGGTTTTGTCTGTAGAAGCCCTCTCTCAGGGCGCGCACCTTGTCTGTGCGGGTGGCCAGAAGATGAAACAGAGCGATGATGGCTCCCTCAAACTCAGTACCTGGATAAACAACATGAGTCACGGGGTTAGCCATTATAATTCAGATGAAGACTCATCTCATTTACCATCGCTCGGCTTGAAGATGTGTTCGCTCCCAGTACCCATACCTCGGCCCGTGTTGACAGTGGTGGGGCTGAAGGCCTTCCAGACGATTGTCTCACAGATGTTGGTTGCGATGAAGAGAGAGATACCAGATCCCAGACCATAGCCCTTCTGGAGCAGCTCATCCAGCAGCAGGACAATCAGACCTGCAACAAAGAGCTGAAGAAACAGACTACTGGTTTGTGTCGAGCCGATTCAGGCAGACAACTTTTCAAAACAGCTGTGTGCAACTAAACATTATGAAAGTCACAATAAACTAATTTCTGTTCATACACAGAACCTTAACTTTGGAAATGTTGAGGCAGGAGAGCAGCAGCACGTTGGTACTAACCTGAATGATGATGAGCAAGCATATACCAGCACCCATCTCTGAAGGGTCTCCATACATGCCAGTCATAACATATACAATGGCCTGTCCAATGGTGATGATCATTCCAAACACTGCAAAAAGACAACAAAAAAGGATTTAAATTGGCAATTGGCAATCTTTAGTAACATCAGCTCAATAAGCAGTGTCTGCCTTCTTCAAAGCAAGTAAAAACAAATATTCAGTTTCAAAAGGCATGCGACGAGATCTAAAAATAGAAAGTGTAGTGAAATAGACCTACATTTCTGAGCTCCATTGAAAAGGGCTCGGTCCTTGGGAGTGTCTCCCACCTCAATGATCTTGGCACCAGCCAGCAGCTGCATGATAAGGCCTGAGGTGACAATGGGTGAGATGCCCAGCTCCATCAGAGTACCTGCAGGGGAAGAACATGAGTGTCACTGTAAGCCTCAGTTAGAGCAGCAATAGCAGCAATACAAAAAGCAATACACAAGGGACAACAACTGTTGACCTTTGACTTATCACGTGATAATGAGATTAGCTCTATTTATTGGAGAAGCACAGGAGATAAAAGAACGCTCTGATTAACCGAGTTAAACATTTACAAATCCTGCACCTCTGTTGGAAGCCAGGATCACTCTCATCCAGTAGAAAGGATCTGCTGAATCGGAAGACATGATTCCAAAAAGAGGAATCTGAAAATCAAGAAAAAGATGGAAAACAGTGTCACACACTGTCGCCACGAACAGAACCAGCAGGTGGGTTGTCATCCACAGATACTAACCTGGCAGCACACCAGGAAGATGAATAGTGTGATGGCGGTCCATAGTACTTTTTCTCTAAATTGAATCTGCAAGAATTAAAAAAAAGAGCACATCATTCATATATTCAGATTTAACTTAGTTGTCATTGCACAGAGTACGAGGACAACAAAATGCAGTTTTAACATACAACCAGAAATGCAAAAAGAAGCAGTAAAAGTGCAGTGCAGTGTGCTAGATAACTAACAGTATGAATAACACACATGTGCACAGTGCAGACATAATGCAAATTCAAATACATATGATAACAAGAACTTAATGTACCTTTCTTTCTGGTTTCTGAATTTCTGGCAAGACCGCACAGAACGGCTTGATCACCTCCAAAAACTTAACTGCAGAAAGAGAACAGCAGGTTGTGAGACACAAGTAACATCACACACAAACACGAGCGTAATCTGAAGCCATTGCTCTTCTTTCACCAGGCTATCTTAGAAGCTACGTCATCACTAGCCACCAGGTGTACCGCTGCCAGCGGTCACCTGGCCGACGCAGCAAGCAACACGTTGTGTTTTCTTAGCGATATCTGGGCATGCAAACAAACAGACCTGAACAAGGTAACTAGTATCCAGTGTGTGGCCTTTTTTTTTTTTTTTTTAAACCGTTTTGCGGCCTCTTTGCTGCTGAATGTTTCGTCTTTGATTCCAGATCAGCGGTGTCAAATCACTGAAATTGACTTTGACAGGAAGCGATTTAACACATTTATTCCACTTAATTATTGGTCCTGCCACGCGACCCGGGGTCCAGTCGGCCCTGCGGATCCACGGACGTGCTCATACGAAGAGGAAGGAGAAGAAACCCCGACCCGTCTGGTCTTTAACAGCCCGAACAGCGAGCGTGATGCTAGCTAGCGTTACAAGTCGCCAAACCCTTTTAAAAACAGGGAGAGCTCGTGCGCCTGTCTGACACGGGGAGGCAGGGGGCTCGTGGCGGCGAAGCAAACGTTACTTAACCCCGTCTTGAAGAGAATAAAAGCTTCAAATCATAAACTAGCTGGCGTCCAACTTGCCACCTAGCGTTAACCTATCCAAGGTTAGCCAATTAGCTCGAGCGCATTACGTCCGTTATAGTTCCGAGATGACAAAAAGACAGCAGGTATTTTTAGACACCCCACCACCCCTCAACACGTGCATGCAAGAGGTGACCGTCACGTACTCCCCATGGCGTCCCGAGACCGTCTCCTGCCGTGTTACTGGTACCGGTTTGAGTGCTCCGTGGAGTCAGTGCGGCTCCATCCAGCCTCTCCGTAAGAAAAGAGAGAGCAGTAGAGACACGTCACCAGACCAGCCGCTCTCTCTCACACGTCACTTCTCTGAGACGCGCGTGGACTCATCACACACGAGACCCTCCTCTCCTCCCTGCACACATACGTGGTTTGCAGTCCGTGCCGTTATTTTAAGGGTGAAAAAACAAATCCAGGTAACTCGGAAAACACGCGATTGAGATATTTAACACATATAATTGAACGCCCTGTGCCACAGAGGTCTCCCGTCCTCCAGGGGGCGCCAAGCTCCAGACGCACCAGTTGCTCTGACGTCTGCTTCACCGTCAAGAGGTCACGGGATCAGGCCAGAGGACTGGATGAGCAAAGATACAAACTGGCATGAACTATATATATATATATGAATACGTATAATAAGTGTGGCTGCAGAGTAGGCTTCTGCATTGGCACATTATATACGGAAAAGTTACTGGGAAAAGTAACATTCTAACAATATATTTACTGTAAAACACATTTTTCAAAAAATCTTTGCAGTTCAGTTTTACGTTTTAAGATTAAAGGACACATCCATCCTGTTTAAAAAGCTCTCAAACGGGTGTATAAGGAAAAGTCCTGAACACAATGGATATTAAAAGACAATACCCACAACAGCCACGACCTGTCAGGAGATACAGAAGTATCAGCTGCTGTGCCTTCACCACAGCTTCTTTCCTCAGTCTGTGAAACTCCCAAATTCCTCCTTCAACCTGCACTATCTATTACAGTTTTTTTAGTGCTTTTCTATTATTATTGTGTAGCAAAATAGGACTACAATGTTACACAACCCCGTTGTACAATGACAGCAAAAGTACCTTGTAACCTTGTCGTTGCCAGTTCGAAGTGTTCTGCAAACATTCAGAATACATTCAATTCTAATAAAATTATTTATTGTTTTTTTCTCATGCTATCGTTTCTCCTGAGACACTCTCACCACTAGGGCTCAGTGTTGTTCCTTGGGGGACATTTAGCTTCGTGTTTGAGTGGTATTCTATTAGATGAAGAAAAAAGAAAAATATTTAAATGATGTTGATTTAGTGGCAAGAGGCTGTTTGTGTGCAGGCTATAATGAGAAGATGTCATCACTTTGTTGTAGTTGTGGAGCTCTAGGCCAGTCATTGTGGTATTGAATGGCAGTGAGCACCTTTGTCTGTAGTGCTGGTGACCACTGACTCATAATAATGACATGATAGCACCACAATCATTGGGGATTTCAGACATCTGTACATCTGATCAGTCTATATTTATACACACACACACACACACACGCACGCACGCACGCACGCACACACACACACACACACACACACACACACACACACACACACACACACACATATATACACACACACAGATAGTAGAGGATGGTTGGGAGCCTGCACATCTGGCCTCAGATAAAGTGGTATTTGTTCATGTGGTTACATAATGACCACAGAGCTGTGAGCTAACAGGTGAGGACAAGCAAAAATCATGCAAACCCCCTCCAAGTCCACGCTTTTCACAGAGCTTTGAATAGTATTGTTCAAGATCTACTGTACACTTCTTCCTGTCAGTCATAAGGAAAAACTTCTGCTTTGATATGTTAAATTGAAGTTCTTATTTTTCGCTCTGAATCTATTTCTGAATAAATCAATGGCATGTTTTAATGAACACAGAGCCATTCAGAAAGGTTTGTTTAATCTGCTGTGCTTTAATGATCCGAAAAGGATAACACAGCCTACACCGTGCAATCAGTGCCTCGGCGCCAGTTAATTTAAATAGTCTGGGGCAAAACACAAATATTTATTTAGTTTTTGACCAGAAGAAAAATCCATGTAAAACATGAATGCTGATTACATTTTTGGAAAACTTAGTCATTTCCCCCGAGGCTGTTCCTGTGTGCACCTGTGGAGGACATTATGACTGTCTGCAACCTTCAATTATGTAAACTCCCACTGTTTCAGTGTATGCCTAATATGTGGAACTTCAGGAAATAGACCCAGGACCAAACTATTTACATTCTAAATGTGTCTCTATGAGACTAGCAAAGCAAAAGTGAGAAGACGTGTTGTGCCTCGGGCTTGGATGCATCAAAGACAAAACTATCCTTACTTTGTACCCAAGAATCAGCATTAAATCCTTCAAATTAAATGTAATTAGATCCCATTAGCTTAAATCATGCTTAATACACCTTCTTGATATATGATCACGGTCTTACAGATAACATTAATCACAGGGTAGAATTTATTTATGTACATTCTAAAAAATGTTCGGCCAATTGTCCAAAACACAAATGTAGACAGTTTAATATCATATCAATCAAAGAAAAGCAACACATTTTTAGTTTAAAGAATCTGGAGAGAGTATGTTTTTTGGCAGTTTCTTTCTTTAAAAAAAAAACTGACTCAAACATTAAATTTAGTAGTCAAATCAAAATAGTTGGAAATTAATTTTTCAAACAATTCAAAACAATTTTCTGGTTGTTTCTGCTCTACGTCATTTACCATCTGAGACATGGTATGATCCATGTCTTATGTCTTCATGGTTACAAGGATAAAAGATAAAAGATAAAGAACATTTAGAGACAAGACAAGCAAAGAAGTGGTTGAAATATGTTCATGACTTACATTATTAAGGCCTTAAAGGTGCCGTACTGTTACTCCGCCTGATATCTTGAAGCACCCTTGTGCCAACAGGTCTCCTTAAAGACAAACCAGATGTTCCCAGGCCAAAGAACAAAGTTGAGAAACCCCAAAACCTGAAGGGAAAACAAAGCAATATTGGGGAAACTAGAAATTCAACACAGATTCATATTCCTGCCATTAAAGTTTGAGACAACAAATGAAGCCCTCTCATGTACTCACATGAAAGGATAAGCAAAGTCCATGCCGATGCTGAGGTTGCTCCTGGCCTTCTCCATGCAGTCCACACTGACACGCAGCTGCCCAGAGTATTCGCCCGAATGCAAAAATGGCAAGGAGCTGCACAAATAAACAAAAAAACAAAAATATGATGCCAATAGATGATTTAAAACAGAGAACTGACAATGACACGGGACCTACAGATTACAGTGAATTTTATTTGTAGTTTCTTTTTGCCATGAACCTGGGGTCAGAGCTCGATATTACTAAACAGCTTTTGTTCTTAACATTGCAACAACAGTATCACCTCTCTGCAAAAGCTTAATGGAAGCTAGAGTATATAGATCTTTCAGAAACAGCAAACGTTTTTAGTTGTAGACACAATCTTCATTTCTTTAGTCACTGCTCGTGTAGTTTTTCAGTGTTGCAGGAGTCTGCAGAGGGAGATGCTGCAGATGTTTCAAGACAAGGAGATAAGAGTTGCTCCTTCAAGAGGACTCTGGCATAAACACCAAGAGAATCCACCTTTCGCCTCTTGAGGTACAGACCAGTGTGAGAATCAATACAACTCCATCAACATTAAACAAGATGCACAACTCTTTATTCCGCACATGTTTGCAGCTACTTAGCTTCATCAGGGAGGTATGAGGTCCATTCAGGTTCCTTCATACACAGTCACCTAATTAGTCACATGACTTTACTAAAGAACATCTGACGTCATTCAGCTGGACTGTCCAGAAATGTTAACGTTGAAGGAGTTTCAGTGAATCTGTTGCTTTGATAATAAAAAAATGTAGATTTAACGTTTTAAGATTAAATATTGTCTTTAATTATGAACTGGTTGTATAATTGTTTTTCAGTATTTGTAATTTGTCACATGAATATTTCACAGATGTTTGTAAAAAGAAACTGGAAACAACGTCACACAGAAAATTGTGAATAAAAACTGTTCGTGATTTATTTACACGTCATGAATCATCATCAGTCTGACGTACATTTATAAAGATATAGTTGATTTAATGAAAAAATACATTTTCCTTTCTGTTGATCACAAATATTATTATATATCGTTTATGTTTATGTAAAAAAAATACAAAAATCATCAGATACAGTATGAAGAAGCTTTAAAAGAATTACAAACTGAATCAAAACCCATTTATATTGTTATGATCATACTGTTAACCTGATTTTGGAATTATTCATATTGTATGTATTTGGGATTCTTAGACTTTATATTTACACTCTTCACACTTTGTATTAAAACTATTAAACAGCAATTTCCCTCAGAATGAATAAAGTGTGATCTTATCTTGAAATAAAACACAATTAAAAGAGTTCTTTACACAGAATAAAACAAGGAATCCCCAACTAAAAAAATCATTAGAAGATTAAAATATATCATAAAACAAGATGCTGATCACCAGAATACTTCATGGCTTTTATCTTTAAAGCTTTTTATATGATTATGTCATTCAGTTAAAACTTTTGGGGATTGATTTTTGAATCATTTTTGTTCAACAACAGATCCTTCAAAAAAATTATTTCAGATAAAAACAATATTTCATGTGTTCATGTTTTACAGTAAATTGCATGAAAACAATAAACAAAGATTACAAACATTTTGCATTAATAATTTGTGAACATTAGAGACAATAAAGAAAAACATTTTCAATCATAAAAAGATAGAGTCATAATGTGTTTTGATTCACTGAACCTCTGAGACTCTGAGTGTAAAGTGTGAAACACTGAAATTATAACATTTAAACTGAAATAAGTCAACAGAAGATCCATAAATCTTATGAATTAAATCTGATGTCTGATGATGATCAAAGTTAAAGAAACACAACTGGAAACAAAGTATTTGGTTTAGTGGATTCACTAAATGTGAGATTGAGTTCTGATGAAAGACAAGATGCTGATTTAGTTATTCTTGTTTCTGTGTGAAGGTTTATGATCCGATGATGTGATACAGTTTGAGTATTACATATATTTGTTTCTGTTATAACTGTTGATTGTATTGATTATATCAATGAGATCTTGACACACAGTGAAGTCTAAACAAACACTAACATGTCTGAACATCACAGAGAAATATCAGTTTAACAGATTTTGATATCAGCAGTTTTAGCATCACCAGCCTCTCCAATATTGAACCATGGGAAGAGTTTCTCAGTAAAAGTGTCTCTGTAAGTGTAGATGTGAGTCATGTCTTCAAGGTCGTAGAAGGACACCTCCCCACTGTCATAGTCCAGCTGGACTCTGATCCTCTGGAGACTCTTCTCCCCTCCGACAATCTTACCAACTACATTAGTGTATTTTCCACTGCGATGAATTAAACACCAGACTCCATCTTCTGGTGTGGAAAATCGCTTTCCCTTCCTGTCAACTGACTCTTTAACCAAACCTACCAACCAGACAGGATAGTCTCCCACCTCCACCTCCCAGCTGTGTTTCCCTGAGCTGAAGCCCTCAGATCCATGAACATCTGCATAATGAGTGAATCTCTCTGGATTGTCAGGAAGCTGCTGGTGTGTGTCTCCACGTCTCACACTGGTCAGATCATCAGACAGATAGAGATTGTAGGCTGCAGTGTTTGGGTCCAGAATGACAGGACTGAAGTGGACCTGGTCCTTCATCTTCTCCCAGACTCTGAAGGACAGGTTGCCCAGGTGTTTGGCCACATCTATCAGCGCTCCTGAGACCAGCTGTGGATCTGACAGTGAGCTCTGGACTCTGGCTCTGGTCTGAGTGGGTTTATAACTGCTGAGGAATGACACCTTGTGTTTCTGCAGGTCTTCTTCAACAGCAGAGATGCTGTCTGACAGAGAGGAGATCTGCTCCTGAATCATCTTCATCTCTCTGCTGATAGTCTTCCCCTTCTGCTCCTCTTCCTCCCTCAGAGCTGCCAGTCTGGACTCCTCTTCCTCTTTCAGGAACTGGTGCAGCTTGTTGAACTCTGCTCTGATCTGCCTCTCTGTGGACAACAGCTGCTTCTTGGAGTGTTGCGCCACTTCATTGTATGTTTCCTCCACTTGTTTGTGTTTGTCCCTCTTGTCCTGCAGAGACTCTAAGTCAGATCTCAGCTGGTCCTTCAGGTCACTGACTGCTTGTTCTATAGGAACCACCTTGTGACTCTGGTGGAGAGGAAACTCACAGACAGAACACACAACTCTCTCTTCATCCTCACAGAACAGTTTAGTCTCTTCTCCATGTTTACTACACACCACCTCCACCTTCTTCTCTCCTTCTTCTGTCTCAGATGATCCAGTTTTCTGTCTCTCAGCAAAGGAGTCAGCCAGTTCCTTCAGTGCAAAATTAACACCTGGAATTTCTTTTGAGAATTTTCTTCTACATTTGGGACAGTTTTTGTTTTTAGTTTGTTTCCAGAATTGTTGCAGGCAGCTTGAACAGAAGCTGTGGTTGCAGCTCAGAGACACAGGATCTCTGAAAGTCTCTGAACAAATGTGGCAGTTCAGGAGACTTTCAACAAGAACAATTTTCTCAGCCATTACCTTTCTTTGCCAATTGTTCTTCAAAATAAAAAGACTCACCAAACTCTACTTCCCTTCAGTTTGCTCCTCTCATCCTCCAGTTGGAACAATGTTGGACAGAGATCTCGCACAGTGGAAAGGCGTCGTGTCTCCTTTCATTGGTTAATCATTAACTGTGATAAATGCAGCTATATGTTTTTATTACCAGCAGAGAGAACAGGATACGTAACTTCTTCAAGACATTCAGCAGTTTGTTCAGTGCTGCTCCTCGTTGCTGATTACAGCTCTCACTGTCTTTGGACTTTGTGACAGTTTTTTTAATGTTCACTTTCAGAACCTTTGAACTCACTTGAAGTTGTATTTGTAAATGTACCTTTTGAGTTAAGGTCTTTTATATCTCGTAAAAGTTAAGTTCATATAGGGTCAAATAAATTGTGGTTATGGTCCTAAAGATCGCAACTATAAAAAAACAAACATATTCTTGTATCTTTTTCATTATATTTTCATTCTCAAAAATTCTGTAAATACTGAGAACTAAATACTGTATCTGTTCTTAAGGTGTGTCGGGTTTATCAGGTTTGTGTCAGATCATAACACTGTAATACATAATCTAATTTCAGTTTTTCTTTTCAGAGATTAGCAGGTCATAATGATGCTTTAAGAACCAACCATTAAAGTTGCTTTACATCCCAGCACCTTTTATCCACACATGCACGTCTGTGAAAATAATATGTTCAACTATATTGTAAGTTATGTTTTTTAACTGATGTAGATGTTTATACTATTACATCCAGGATGGTGCTGCCCTTATTAAGACTAAGATTAAAATGGCAGTGGCTGCAGCGTGCCAGACGGTGATGGAGGAGCAGAGGATGGACTCAACAATGGCAGTGTAGAAGTGCTTCATCATTGTCTTTGGCAGGTTGAATTTCTTCAGCTGCCTCAGGAAGAACATCCTCTGCTGGGCCTTCTTTGTGATGGAGCTGATGTTCAGCTGCCACTTGAGGTCCTGGGTTAGGATGGATCCCAGAAAGTGGAAGGACTCCACAGCGTCAACGGGGGAGTCACACAGGGTGAGAGGGGCGGGTGGGGCTGCGTTCTTTCTGAAGTCCACAACCATCTCCACTGTCTTCAGAGCGTTGCGCTCCAGGTTGTTTTGGCTGCACCAGGTCACCAGGTGGTCAGTCTCCCACCTGTAGGCAGACTCGTCCCCACCAGAGATGAGTCCAATGAGGGTGGTGTCATCCGCGTCATGATTGTGTTGAAAGCAGAGCTGAAGTCCACGAACAGGATCCTGGCGTAGGTTCCTGTGGAGTCCAGATGCTGGAGGATGTAGTGGAGGGCCATGTTGACAGCATCGTCTACAGACCTGTTGGCCCTGTAGGCGAACTGCAGGGGGTCCAGGAGTGGGTCAGTCAGGGTTTTGAGGTGGGACAGGACTAGACGTTCAAAGGACTTCACTCAATTAGATGACTACTTTGTCCATGCACACTGAGAATCACACGTTTTAGCAACTAAAATCAGTGGCGGCTGGTGGATTTTTTTTGGGTAGGGCCAGCCAATCAATTTCAGCAAACATCCTAGTATGATTCAATGCAAAAAAGTAACATGCATTACTACTTTGCAGTTAAATATTTAAAAAAAATTCCAACACTTTGACATAATAAAGACATCTTATTAATACAATTCAGTGTATATATATCATGTAGCATACCCCTCTGAAAGATAGTCCTGCACTTGACTGATGATTTAAAATGTATTGATAAATTCCCAAAACCAACGTAAGAGCTGTGTACAAAGGCACATAACGATAATTATTTGCATTAATAGCACACACACACACACACACACACACACACACACACACACACACACACACACACACACACACACACACACGCTAATTTTCTTAAAACATAGTTATTACAACTTTAACTAACCTTGTGCCACAATGCTTTGATTGTTGTTAAGTAACATGTTCAGGCCAAATCATGAAATGATGTACATCTGTTTACATTTACATGTTGAATATACATTAAAAAAACTGCCAAAACTCATGAATTAATGCCAAAATAAAAGTCCAAGCCGGGTTCTCACTCGCATCACCATGTCGGTGCAATGTTTCCGATTCATCCTTGTTATGATGACGGTGGTTTATGGGCTTTAACAGTTTTTTGATGGTGAGGTCCGTTTTTAAGAGGATTTTCTGTTAGAATGACATGTTCACATATTCTGGTTGTATCAAATAGATAAATGGTATATTGAGTCTGGTAGAGTGCATTGCGATGATTGTTTTAGAGTCCGTTAACATTCCCTCTGTTGTTGTGATGCATCACATCCATTGTTTAAAAAGGCACCAAGACTTATAGAAAGAGTTGCTAATACTAGTTCAACAAGCAATGTTTCACAAGAGCCCCATTATGTTGATGAAGAAATGCACAATAAATAGTCCTTCACTATTTACTGTTATCTTGCAAAAGAATAATAAAGAAGAAGAAAACAACTCCTATTTCCCAATTGTCATCAATACAGCATGGATTACAATTAACATTGAGATTTTCAGAATGTTTTATTCCAGAAGGCGTATACATGTAGAGTAACTGTACTAAGGCACACATCAGAGACATCAGAGTAAAAGTACCTCGAAATGTAGGATGTGAGTAAATGTAAAGCAACTTTCAATTGATGATGGTCAACAGAGCAACTGTTAACCCTTTAAAAGCTCTCACCAAACACCACCAATAGTGAAATCATCACGTCATCGTTTTGAGTTTCTTCATCGTCCCTCTGAGCACAAAGCAGGTGCTACCAGACTTTGATGAACAGTTAACTAGTACAACAGTACAACGTTGTCAAGATTACCCGAGTCAAGGCAGCATCCACTTCGAAACACAGTCAAGCCAGCCCGCACGTGTTTTAGGTGCGCGTGCACTCGGCATTACGGTAAGAACTGACTTCTTATCGTAATGCCGAGTCCTGAAAAAAAACAGCGACATTACACCTTTATTCTCACACAACCGGTTAGATAACGCAGGCAGCGAGCACGAGCATGATGATGTAAACAAACAGTATTTATACCCGGAGGGAAACACTGTTCCCGAGGGAACAGACTTCGACATTACACCGGGGGAGATGATCTGCCAGTCGTAAAGGGAGACAAAGGGAATTTTGACAAAAACATCATATTTCTGTTCAGTTGTGTCTTGTTTTCCCCAAGTATCCTGTGGTAGAAGATGGCTCTACTCAATAGAACAACAGGTTTAAAAAAAATCTTTTTCAGACTCTTTGTTTCTGGTAAAATAATGGATTAAACATAATCATAACCTCTCTAACAGTTCATAACCTCTCTAACAGAAGGCCCTCGAAATCTCTGTATAGTCCAAGCGCCAAAGACTTTATCATCACATATCATCTGTTAACAATAAACAATTATCCTTTCTTTATTTGACTGGTCTTTCCTGATTGAAATCAGTAAAAAGTGCAATAAATACTAAAACTAAACGTGCAATAATAATACAATTTATCATGAAATGAAATACGTGAAAAGTCAAAAATAATATTGGGAACTATCAATTACTGTTACTCAGAGTGAACAGAGATATTATTAATAACAATAACATAGAATATACATGTGTTCATAGAAAATAGGTTGACACTGTTTATAGTAAAATACTAAAAAGGCTCATCACAAGGTAATTTATTTTATTATTATTAAAATATTATGAAATGATTCACTTCATGACAATTTACATGAAAACATGCACACACAAATATTTACAAAGAATAACCCGGTGACATTAGAATAACAAACATTCAGTCATGTTCGGTTAGTCCGTTAATCTGGGCTGGAATAAAACTGTAAAAGTGGTCGTTAAATGACAGCAATAATCTCAATCATGTTGCTTTCTTTTACACCTTGGCGGCAGACAGGGCAACTGCAACTGTGCAACTTAACTTTTCAGAGACTTTGTCTGAGATATAAAATATATAAAACATGTTCTATTTTTTTGTTAAAACCGTCTTCTTGAGGCTGTTAGAAAACGCATCATCGCATGTTGAGGTGTTTTGGTCTTTTCATAAACAATGCTTCATGCTACAATATTGGGACATACTAAATATTTTTCTGGCATCCTAATAGAAGGGCAGTATATGTATTGAAACACAGTATATATAAACCTCCATTAAACCACTGAACTGGTCCTGTCTATCTGCATTTGGGTCCTGTGTTTCAGTTGGGTTTGGGTCCAGTGTTTAAAAAAAAATAAAAAAATCAACACATGAGCTTTCATGTTGGTGGTTTTGGAGTTGACCAACAAATCCACGAAGAGAGGAGATGATGGTTTCCACAACTCTGCACTACAGGCACGCGAGGCACACGAGTCATGCTCCAAATGCTGTGATTAATTACAACGAGAGCATCATTATAATCTACCTTAATGCACGATGACAAAGTCTATTTAATTTACCATCCAGTTTGTCTTTCAGTGTTCAACATCTGTTCTGTTCTGAGACACTTTGTCCAACAACACATTTACAACAGAGGATCACATCTAATAATAATAATAATAATAATACATTTCATTTATATAGCGCTTTTCATAGTAGTTTTTTTTAAATGATCATTAAAGCTATTCAATAAAAATAAATAAATACAAATAGGAAACGAAATATATATATATATATCGTTTCCAATACCGATGTGTTGTATCACAATAAGTATTGCAGAGACGGGTTGTGTTAAGTGTAGAACTCATAGCTTTACTGAATAACAACATATCACCAACAAATACAATAAAAATAACTATAGTATGAATCAAATACTAATAAAAAAAGATAAATATGAGAACAATAATTAATATGTCTCTCTTTCTGTATTGCTCAATCTTACGCACGGGCGCAAGCACGCACGCACGCACGAACGAACGCACGTCAAAATGCCATGGAAACCGGACCGACGCTACTTAAGGGCCGCAGCGGTTCTGATTCTCCCCTTTGCACTTTGGACTTTGACATGAGCTGAAAACCTCCTGTGGACCCAAACCTGTAAAGTTTACTCTTTGACTTTTGAACTCCTTGAGACAATTTGCTGGAAACGAAACTTGTTGGCGAACAGAACTACTAGATTACTACTATCGTGAGCGACAGAGACCCTGAAAAAGGCCTCCAGGCCTCTGGACATCGAGCAGAGCCCTGCTGAAGGGACCGGGATTTGGACCATACCTGTGCAGGTAAGACAACTTTTAGATTTGATTTAGCTTTTTATTATCAATGTATCCCCTACAATCCTTAAAAGTGCTCAGTGAAAAAAGAAATCAGTGAAACTTTTTTGATTTTCAAGGTTAAAAGGTTACAGAAAAAAAATGATTTGTTGGAAAGTGACACTCAGTCATGATTTCTCCGTGTAAAATTATATTTGAGCAGCAAAAATTGCGGGACATGTGTGGACTGTGTGAACAATTAGTGTAGAGGTTCTACAACTCTGTTATGTGGGTTTGAGGGCATCAAACCTTCCACATTTAACATTGAAATTACAGAAACAAAATGGCGCCTGAGACATTTCTATAGAATAAAAAAATATCTACATAAATTGCACCATGGAAACCATATGGAACGCGGGGCGTTCGATCGAATCCAGCAGTCACCTGACCTGCAGGTGACTCTGAGTGGGTTTGTTTTTATGTTGAAACGGGACTTATTGTACAAACATCCGCTCCTTACTTTATCATATTAAATACATTTAAATATGATTATAAATATTTATTTACCATTTACCATTGAAATGCACTTTGATCGTTGTTGCGGTACTTTGTTTTCGGGGGACAAGAGAGCATTAAGTAACTGTTTGGGACTGCATGTGCGCGCGCTGCCTCCAGCATCTCCTCCATATCTCTCATATGCACCTCATAAACTGGGAGAATAATGAGTTATACACTAAAGAAGTTATTGTGGTCATGTTGGATTAATATCACCATGTTTCACTGTGCGTCATGACGCACGTGGTTCAATGTATATTTAATACGTTCACTCCGTTTATTGTGAACCATTGATCGTTTTGTTCACACAAACACTGAAGTCCTTACAATTGTTTGGTGCAGAACAAATGTATTTGCCCGAGACCGCACGAGAACTCAACTGTTAATTGATCACAAAAAAAGCCGTGCGTGAAAGGCACCTGGTCTCCGCCTCCAGAATGTATGAAGCCCTCTTCATGTGCAATTTAAGATTAAAGCTTGTTCATTATGAACCCTACATTGTAGGCTGTTGACATTGGAATATATATATATATATATATATATATATATATATATATATATATATATATATATATATATACAGTCAAAATGTCCATCTTTGTGAAAACGTGAAAACGTTTTTTTCAATATTAATAATTCATAACAACAGTATTTATCATTAAGTGTCACATGGAAGGAGCATTCATTTATTTATTATTTGTACAAGTCCCTCATCTGTTTAAACTAACAGAGGCAGAACTGCATATGTTTGATATTTCTGTTAAACGCTTAAAGGCACAGCCTCTTGTGTGTTTTCTGTCGTTGTTAGTTTAAGGATATGCTGTCGTTTTTTCTATTGTAAACTTTGATTATTGTTCAATGTAATCCAGAAATATGTAATGTTATGATAAATTCTTATGGTTTGAACCTTTCCCTCTCAGCTGATGTGATCATGGAGCGCCCTGCACGAGACCCCATCAGGATCGCCATTGACGACGAAGGTAATGAAGGTGAGGTTGAAATTAGATGTGTGGATGGTCAGTTAGTGCTTGGTGTTTGGGATGGAGGGGAGTTCGTTCCACAGATCCTATATGACGGCGACGAGGGAGAGGACGACGAGGGAGAGGACGACTGGGAGGACAGCGAGGAAGACAGCAGGTCCGACTGGGAGAGCGAAGATTCCGGATACGGCTCCATGTTCGAGGGAGAAGAGGAGGAAGAGGACAATGAGGAGGAAGACGATGAAGAGGCGGTAGAAGAGGAGGAAGAAGAAGAAGATGACCCTCTCCCCCAGCAGTTCCCACCGCAGAATTTCTTGTGGCAGAACCGGCGAGAAGCGCTGCATCCTCTTCCCTTTCCACCTGGCCACCCTCTCACCACCCCTCTGGGCGTGGCGCCCCCAGACACCCAGAGGTCAGAAGAGTCTGTGCCCTCCACGTCAGGCCTCGGATCCTCCACCAAGAGGACCAGAGAAGAGGACTACGGAGAGTCTGCACCCTCCACGTCAGGCCTCGGATCCTCCACCAAGAGGACCAGAGAAGAGGACTACGGAGAGTCTGCACCCTCCACGTCAGGCCTCGGATCCTCCACCAAGAGGACCAGAGAAGAGGACTACGGAGAGTCTGCACCCTCCACGTCAGGCCTCGGATCCTCCACCAAGAGGACCAGAGAAGAGGACTACGGAGAGTCTGCACCCTTCACGTCAGGCCTCGGATCCTTCAGAAGATACTGGCAGAGGGATGAGGACAGCGACTCGGACTGAGACCGACAGCCTGTTTGCTGCAGGATTGTAAAACCTTTATGTCTGGCAGGACTGATAAAGCACCAGACAGCCTTCCCTCGCGTCTGGCGGGGTTGGCAATAGGTAGCATCCTGCAACAGAGGTTTTAGTGTGGATCGTCCTGAAGAAGCTCCTGGGGGCCAGTTGCGTACTTTGGAGTTTGAACTTGGGAGTTTGGACACGGGCGGACACAGTAAGATCATTCTGCAATTGGAACAACAGCTTACTTGATGACGTCACCACCTCAGCTGTTCTTGCGAATGAATTTACTCCGGTTCTTCACTGTGAAGTATTTTTACAATCATACCACCAAATCGTTGAAGCACATTTTTAAGGACGCTGATTCTTGACAAAGCGACCAAAGGACCAGAGAAGAGGACTACGAGGAGTCTGCGCCCTCAACGGCAGGCCTCAGATCCTCCACAAACAGAAGACACTAGCAGTGGGATGAGCACAGCGACTGAGACCGACAACCTGTTTGCTGCAGGATTGTAAACTGTTATGTCTGGTTGGACTGATAAAGCACCAGACAGCTTTCCCTCGCGTCTGGCGCGGTTGGCAATAAGTAGCATCCTGCAGCAGAGCCGTGTTGGAATTTCCCCCGGAGAGCGAGAGGGTCGCCTCCCTGCGCGTTGCGGAGAGTAAGGATCTGACTGTTGTTTGTGCTTCTGCACCGAACAGCAGTTCAGAGTATCCAACCTTCTTGGAGGGGTCCGGGAAAGGGCGCCGCCTGTCGACTCCATAGTTCTCGAACTATCGGGGTATCACACTACTCTTGCCTCCTGGGAAAGCTTATGCCAGGGTGCTGGAATGGAGTCTCTGACTTTTTGTCGAACCTCAGATTTAAGAGGAGCCGTGTGGATTACGTCCCGGTCGTGAAACAGTGGACCCTTTCTTTACCCTCGCAAGACTACTGGAGGGGTCCTGGGAGTTTGCCCAACCAGTCCACATGTGTTTTTTTGACTTGGAGAAGGCTTTCGACCGGGTTCCTCTTATGGTAATGGACCCGTACTTGTATAGCGCTTTTCTAGTCTTCCGACCACTCAAAGCGCTTTAACACTACATGACATCATTCACCCATTCACACACTGATGAGAGGAGCTACCATGCAAGGTGCCACATCAGATTATCAACCATTCATACACCGTAGGCGCAGCTACGGGAGCAATTTAGGGTCTTGCTCAAGGACACATCGACATGGGCTAGCGGAGCCGGGGATCGAACCTCCGATCCAAGGACGACCATGCTCACCACTGAGCCACAGTCACCCAGTAAATGGGGGGTGCTGCAGGAGTATGGGGTGCCAGACCCGTTGCAACGGGCCATCTGGTCTCTGTACGCCTGCAGGAGCTGTGTTCGTATTCTCTGCGTTTAGTCTGTGAAACAGTGAATGGTTGTTATTCTGTTGTGTATTTTTCTTTATAAAGTCTAGATGTCTTTCCCAGACAAAGGTAAGTCAACACTTAATAGCAGCAATAACACAACTATCCTGAAAGTGTAATTTAACAGTTCTTCAAAGATTGTTAATTTTACTATCTCTGTTTATGTTTATAGTTAGGTGAAGGTGGCTGAACCAGACAGATGTGTGGTAAAAATTACTAACGTTAAGAAAAGTCTCCAAGTGTCTTTTACTCAGGTATCGAAGGCCGTGACACAAGAAGCAACATCCAGGGTCTCCAGGACGACGGAGCAGATGAGAAGGATGGAGGACCACAGGACCAGATGGAGAGCGGCGGTCGCCTTTCTTCCAGTGGGCTGAGTAAGTAATCCCTCTCCAAGACTACAGACGATTCCATCATTGGAGGCCAGATTCAACACAGCAATGTAAAGGTTGTGTCGTTGAGTTCAAAGGTGTTCATCTCTTGTGTTTGTGTCTCACAGGGCAGGACTCCTCTGGGCTCTTGTCTCACTCCTGGGGCAGCTGAGGGTGGACGTCAACCAACCCGTCATCTCAGGACGACCCAGACCCACAGCAGACCTGAACCCCTCTCAGCACCCCAGACAGTCCGAGACCCAGAGAGTGCGGTCCTCCCGGCCCCTCCACCCCGACACAACCTGCTCCACCCACCAGCCGGGAAGACGAGGAGCGTCCCATCCCCACCAGCACAGAGGACGTAGTTTGCCTCCATCTGCTTCTTGTGTGCTGGTGGGTTCAGGAAGCTCCTCACACACACAGGAAGCTGTCAGCAGCCGTTTCATCTGCTCAGAAATCAAGGAGGAGACAGACGGTTCAGGCTGAACGAGAAATAATCATTCTGAAATCTTTAAAGTATTTAATTTGTCACATAGAATACAGTATGTTCATGTAAACTGCATGTACAGTATTTATACCGTTTATTTAGTAGCACAATTAAATACATGTTCAACCAACCTTCTAAATATGTCTTTATATTAGAAACAATATCGTAATATTTCTGATATAATTAAAACGTCTGACAATGTATGACACTTTATATACAATAAATATTGTGCAAATTATAATTTAATATCTTTTTGATTTCAATTTGACTCAAAGGTATTACTGTTATTACTGTTTAGTATTGATACATGTACTATTACATGTTGATATAAATAAAATGGAGAAACGGCCAGCAACGTGCAGTATAATTCTTCCCAATTTATTTTTTTACTGATTGTGTACCAGAACAGAAGGTAATGATAGATACATGTAGGTGCAAGTGAACAAGCTGTCCGGGATATAATTATATCATTAATTAAATAATATCATTATTATTATTTGTATAACACTGCTGTAGCTTATTTCAAAATGATCATATATAACTTATCAACACTGGAGAGGCACAGATGATAACTAAATAAAGAAATACATAGAAAATAACTACAAGGTGCATTTGCTTTTTTTTTTTACTTTGCAACAAACAGAGGTCCTGCCCAAAGCGTATTGTCAGGTACAGATTGATTTACTAATTTCAGGTAACATGTAGCCGTGTTAATAAAGAGGGCTGGGTCAGATTACTTTGAAATGTGGTCAGTTTCTGAAAACACATTACATGGCGATTTATGAAATGAGTAACGTCCAAATGTCCAAATGTAAAAAGGGTCTGCACTAAATGTTTTGTGATACATGACACAAGATGGCCTCAAGATGGCCTCATTATCACAGTTTGTTTTCTCTTATGATATTTTGTGCGGTAAGCCACCATTACTACTAATAAGAATGATAATACATATGTTTGAAAATGTTTTGTGAGATCTGTGCACTGCCTAAAAACTACAAATGAATTATACACATGGGAAACATTATGTATCTGCGCACAACATGTGTGTAGGTGTGCAGTACAGCTCAGTTGATCTGAGTGGCAGTGAAGAGTGACGAGTGCACATAAGATGAAGTCGTGCACATATAGTCTCGTCTGTAAAATATTGCACATCGCTGTTTTGACGGCCAAAAGAAAGAGACACAGACACACCTTGGCATTGTGAACATTGTACCGGGCAGATTCTCATGAGACAAGAAGCATCCTACAAAGACTATCTCTGTTTCTGTGGAAACCAAGGTAACAGGTCAGAGGTCAGAGGTCAACTCAAAATACCTGGTGTACAGTCTGACGCAACAACTCAGAGAAACTAACTCCTTCTTCACAGTTAGCTGTACAGTGTCACACAGATCTGACGGAGAGATCTGAGCCGACACATGCAGGGCAGGTTGTACATGGGCCAATTTATTAACACGGATGCCTTTCAAATATCCACATTAGTGCCAGTAAATGGACGTACACATGTATCATGGATGTTAGACTGTTAAACATACATGGATGTTCAATGCGCTTTATTACACTAATGTAAGTCACATGCTGAGGAAGTCAGGAAACAGGGTTGCACAAGTCACATTAATGTAAACAAACAGCAGCCGGGCATTATCCATTCAATATTACAATACATGAATTGCACAGATTAATTACAATTTCTACAAAAGTGAAGGGATTTTAAAGCTCAATATTAGTTATGTACAGATGAGCACACCATTTACTATAGCATTGACTATCACTGTGGTACTGATGTGCTTTTTTGCTGGGCTTTAGCAGTGTCAATGGATACTCTGGACATGCTTTAGAGAGGTAACATATATAATGAGAGGGACAATCTCCCTCTTTACATGATTCAAATGAAATGAATGATATGAGTGATATGGAAGGGAAACTTTTCTCCTGAACAACCCCTATATAGTGTATTTTGCAGAGTACAGTTATTGCTTAAAGGGTTTCAATTTTTTTGCCATTATCAATGTCAAACGAGTTTAAATAAGTTGAATGTATTTTTCATAACAAATATAACACCTACATTTCACTAAAGTATATCCAGAAAACCGTGAATGTCAATCACCAAGCACAGAGATAGAGAGCAACACTGAGTGAGTTTCAAACTACACGAAATACAACAGTCAGCAAACAACACCTCTGACAAAGTCTAAATATAATAATGTTTTACAATACCCAACACTCCTTGTATCTTTTTTATGACCATCTGTTTTTGACAAACTTTCCTCCTCTCCTATGTGAGTATTTTATGTTCTGAGGGGTCCTGAGGGAATGAGCATTATCAACAATATAAAAAAACAAAGACACATCTACATAAACACTATTTATTCGATTACATTCATTTTGTATAGCCCAAAATCAGAGGGATTTACAATCTGTGCACATATGACACCTCTGTCCCCACACCTCACATCGGTTCAGGGAAAACTCCAACAAAATAAACCTTTAACGGGGAGAAAAAAGGAAGAAACCTTCGGGAGAGCAACAGAGGAGGATCCCTCTATCAGGGTGGACAATATGTAATGTTTACAGAATTAACAATTTAACAGAGTTACAACACATTCAATGCATATGACAGAAATTATTCATCTAATGAGATTAGAAAGATGAAGAAGTTACTCCTACAGTAGATATAGTAGAATAAGTATATCTATATTTATGTATATGAAGGGCTTATGTAAATCCACCACTGAGGGTTGTCCATAAGTAGGGGGAAGGGAGATTGATATCAGTGTAGAGAGAATCCCAGGGTAAACATTATAATCCTTGGCTGTAATGTTTGAATTTTCATTTCATTTCATAATAAACTTGTCACAACACCATGTCTGGCACCTGTCTATCACTGACACCACGCCAGACTGTGTGGACAGCTGAGGCTCCATTTGGAAGGCAGCCACTTATGACAAAAAACGTTTCATAATGTTTTTTATGTAATCATAGTATTTCTATTTTTCAAGCCTAACCCCGAACTACTGTAATCCACAACTAATCCGATCGAGGCCTGGCAGTGGAATAGTGTAATGTGAGCCAGAGTAACACCCATGGAGTGTTTCCAGAGGGCCGAAAGTCTTCCTTCATTTGACCCTCTTGGGTGAGCTTGAATAAAGACGTTGTTTAGTAAATCTGTACCTCTGAGGGTTCATTATAGTAATTAAGAGGTCAGTGTGAATGAGCTTGACAGAGCGGCCCAGCATGCCGTGAGTACAACAGGGGCCTCAGGCAAGGTCGAGGGCCGGCACCCGGCAGACAGCGTCACTGCCGCCGTTATGTAACCCTCCAATTACATATCGGCTCGACTTTGCGTTTCCTCTCTTGCTTTTTGCCCTCCATTTCTCCGCCTTTCTCTGCTTCTGTGATGGTCGAACAGACAGAGCCTCCACTCTGTGGTCACGTTCTCATAAACAGTCAGTTTGGTTCTGTTCAGTGGTTAAAACCTACTCAATAAAAGATTCTTCATTTCGATCAGCTTGGTCAAATCTGGTTAGCAAAGTGCCAAAGTGCATGAAAAGGCATCAACGTATAAACAAGTGCCAGGGGTGGATTCCTATAAATAATAACAATAATTCAGTTGATTTGAAAGTAACAAATTTCAAAGAAAGATGTGTTAAGGGTCTTTTAATGTTTATTCATTTTATCCGATAAATGTCATGTGTGTTTATTGACTGACCCCATGCCTGCTGTCACTTACATGAATGGCTTATTTTATGCAGCCTACTGATGATGTTTATACTTCACATTTAAGCTTTAAAGTTAATTCTCAACCTTTTGAACAGAAGCAAAGTAATATATTTTATTTGTTTCTCTTGTCAGCTCCACAAAAAGCAAAGTGGACTGTGCGTTACAATTGTTTTTAACCATGCTAGCATCATGGCTGCTGACTGGTTAATACCACTTTAGTCCAGACTGAACTATCTCAATCTAACTATTGGATGGATCACCATGACATTTTGTATAGACATGCATTAACATGCTAAACGAAGGTGATCTGTGCGGTAAATGTTAGCTGTTAATCATCAGCATGTTAGCATTATCATTGTGAGCGTGTTAGCATACAGACATTACGCTGCCAAATAAAGGCAAAAATGCCAGAAATAAAACAAATAAGAGAGTGTAACTGTGGGACACTTCATGCTAAATTTGCGCAACAGACAGAGAGTGAATGTCGCAGTCGCAGCGGCAGCCAGTTTATAAAACATAATTAGTTCAGTCATCGTGTGTGTGTGTATTCACAGCTGTAACTCAAATGCAGCGTCATGAAGGAGTGTGGTTGATGTATGTATTCCTGCTGCAGCAGAAATATACTATTGAAAATGTAAGTATATTTGAAATATACAAAAGTATATATTTTTTCCACCTAGGTGTACCTGCCTCCTCAGTACACCCTCCTCTTAGTAGAGCTCTCCTGACTTGAACACGCACACACTTAACTGGCGGCTAAACTTAAATCAAATCATATTCATATTTAAGCAGGTCAGGAGATTTAATCCCTACAAATACCAACATCTCGCAAGATTTTCCTTTACTTTTTTTTTCTGCATACGAGTGAGAAAGAGCAGAAAGAGCAGAAAGGCCTTCTGTTTGTTTTTCTGGCTTTCATCGCTCCCATATGATCCTTTTATGTAACTGCCTCAACAGCGCTTGTCACCACTGAGTAAACTCAATTCAGCGCCTGTCCAAACAGGCTTGGCTGTATTCCTGAAGTTCTTGTTTTCTTTTGATAGGGCGCTAAACTGTGTGACTGACAACGGAGCAATTCTTAGATGGCAGCGAGAGGATGCAGTGGTGCAGAGGATCATATGTAGAGGTCATCTAGCCTGCAGACCACAAAGAGACTCCATGAAAAGGAAGATCTGTGTGGCAGCACAGGCCATTTAAAGCCGTTGCTGTTGTTTTGTGTGCATGTGTGTGTGTGTTGTGTGTGTGTGTGTGTGTGTGTGTGTGTGTGTGTGTGTGTGTGTGTGTGTGTTTTTTTTATGCAAGAAGAATTACATTATGTAGCATCTATCAGGACTCATGCAAACATTCACACACACACACACACTCTCAGACACACAACCCAAAATGCGAACAACCAGAAATAAAAATAGAACGCTTTGCTCTGTTTTTCCTGACGTTTGTGTGTCCTGTCATATCTTTATTTGAGAGGCAGTCATGGACAAGTCCTATACACATCAAAGGGCCAAGAGGAAAGCTGTGGCAGTGAAACATACATTTGGTCTGCACTCTTTGCATAATGCATGACCTCTAACCTCCGTTGGCAAAGGATGACTTTTGCAATGCAAAGTAATTGTTGTCTTTTGCGACACGTGCATCAATAATAGGACCGCATGCTTTGAATGGAACTTTGTAAGGATGTACAATCACAGAATGCTCATGAAATGACGGAGCAGACTTGGTGAATGAATAGAATATTACAGAGGTTACTCATGTTTTGTGAACCCCGTGGCCCAAAAACCTAAGACACTGTTTCATTCCCAGCAAAGGCTGCTGTTGCCATAGTGATTTTAACCATTATGCAACTGCTCCACTTCACAAAGCAATGGGCTACAAGGACACACGTGCACACGTGTCATACAGTGGCATGCAAGCTCTGTGGTAAAGCATACCAGAGATCTACAGTGTGCACAGTGTTATATGGATTGCATACAAACAGTACGATGGCAGAATGCGGTCATATTGATGGTTGAGACCACTGATCCTGAGTTACGCAACATTGGCTGACCCCCCCACACGCCCCCTCCCAGTACAGCTGAGATGGAAGAGCTTATCTTCGTCATCCCTCCATCCTCTCATCTATCAATCTTTATATCCCTCTGCGATCACACGGCACAGAAACACCGCATCTATACTGCCTCAGGACTTGTGCAATATATTAAACATACATTGGCATTTAAAAGCGGCGTGTCAATACGGTATGTGCTCATAAACCCCCCTAAGCCTCCCCGACTCTAACAAATTAAAGTGTCTGTGCCTTTCTGGGTTGCAGTAAAGCGTTTGACCTTTTATTGTGCTGTCCTTAAACCACCACAGGATTACAGAATAAGCCAGGCCCGACATATCGTATATAAAGAACATATGTGTTGACAGTCAACCAATGATATTATTGAGAAAATGGTGTCTGCACAGCTGCTGGTGAGAGCGATGGGAGAAGAGTTTGAACTGTGTCAGATATTTAGGTTCTAATTTAACTAAAACAATGTGTACAGCTGCATTAAGATTGATACGTCAAACAGTGAACGAATATAAAAGTGTGCTTTAAACTCAAAAAAGGAATTTAAGTGTGTGTCAGATGGCCAGCAGTGCATTCCAGAGAGGACACGGCAGTGGTAATGGCTCATGCTTTCTGTTGACACAAGTCTGTCTTTGCTTAATAGTTCTTCTCAACGCAGGCCGCCACCACTCCTCATGACACAGCGCCTGTGTCTCTGAGAGCAGCTTGTTCGACTCCTCTCTGTCTGCCTCAGACTGGTAAGAGATGACCAGGACCGGCTGAGGCAGCCCAGGGTGTCGTCATCATCCTCCTCCTGCCAGAACAACCCGTCTCTATTTGAACAGCTCTGGAACAAATAAATGGTTCTAGACGAAACAAGTCTCTTTCTCTCTCTCGCTCTCTCTCTCATTCATATATATATATATATATATATATATATATATATATATATATATATATATATATATATATATATATATATATGTGTGTGTGTGTTTGGGGAACCTTGTGTCTTGGCCATACTTTTTCCAGGGGTATTTGTAGAGGTATTAATAATTCTGTCATCATGTGTTTGTGCTGGTTGCCGCTCAGAGAGCAGTCATTTGTACACACCCAGGGGACGACCTCACATCATGGATATTTACATGAAATTTGATTGCTGCACATTTAAATTAGCCAAGTCTGTGGTTTCTTTCTTTAACCATGCACGTAACATCAAATATGAAAGAAGACAGAGATGTTAACACAAACCAAAGTCTTTATTTTCTTCGCCAACAAACTGTGGACAACACATATACAAGATAGAGGTACCAAAGATGTCAAATAACAATATTAATTAATATCATTATTATAACATTAATAACATGGAATGTAATACTCCTCAGTCACATTCTTTTTTGAACTTTTAGTTTATTTTATGAAACATGTCAAATAAAGAAATAACTCTATATCATCTGTCCCTGATACCTATATGAATATAATCTCTTTGAGTGGAGATGAACAAGGAAAGAAGGATGGCAGAATGAACAGGCAAAAAAGAAGACTGGAGGGTGTGAGCTCACGACCTCTCCTCCCATCGGCTCTGTCCTCCTACTCATACAACTCCTGCTCTCTCTCAGAACCCCTGTACCAGTGCAAGGACACACTTGATCAACAGGAAGTGTTTGTGTGTGCAAATTGCTGACGCCTTCTTTGGAATCGGACACAAGGAAAACATTCTGTCCCTTTCTGTCTCTTCTGACTTCAAAACTGCTTTTAATTGCCGCTTACCCATTTGTCCCACTGGTGAACTGTGCTTAAACAGAATGATGGCATCGGGTAAATCACTACATCAGTCGCCCATCGGCTATCAGTCTGACAACGGATAAGACGCTGAATCTGTTCATAGAGATCACATCAGTCAAACAGGTGGCTTGTTTGTGTTATGTGCAGGTCTCTTTAATATCCCGAAGACGGACACACACAAAAACAGGAACATTGAGAAGCACCAACGGCAGAAACAGGAACTGGGTCTAAACGACAGGCCAGGTCTATTTTTGAAGCGGAAAGGAAAAAAATCTCTCTCCGCTTTTGCAGTCCAGTCGTCCTCTTTTCTCCTCTTACTTTGCATCTGTATATGAATGTGTGTGTGTGTGTGTGTGTGTGTGTGTGTGTGTGTGTGCGCGCCGTGTCAGTCTTCAGTCTGTGCTGTGGTTCTCCAGCTCGGAGATGATGGTGATCAAGTGCTGGAGACCGAAGATGTATCCGCTGTCCAGGCCCTCGTACACCACGCTGTCCCCGTGGTAATGTCTGCAGGTGGTGTGGGCAAAATCTATCATTCTCACATCCACCAATGGGCTGCGGGCGTCGGAGCGGGACAAGCGAGCCTGGCTGACACCTGAGCTCCCGCCACTGGTGCTGCCATTGCTCGATGTGGAGGGTCTGCGGGGAAAACCAAGTGCACCTGCTACTTCACCCTCCTCCTCCTCCATTTCTGGCTCAGCCTCCACCTCCTCACCGTCATCCTCTTCTTCTTCTTCTTCTTCTTCTTCTTCGTCCGAGAGGCCGTCCTCGGTGTGTTTTTGGTGGGGCGCTCCGTCGTAGATGATGAGCAGAGAGCTGGAGTAGAAGCGATAGGATTCACAGGTTTCCAGGGCAGCTTGCAACTCTCTGAGCCGGCGCAGCACCGATGAGAAGAGTTCACTTCGTAGACGCCGTCCGCTGTGGAAGAATTGGTACAAAGCCTCCTTGAAGCCCAACACAGTCAGCCTGCGGCCATGGATCTTGTTCATGAACATCAGCTGGCCCGTGTCACACCGGTACACCTGAAGGGACGGAGAGACGTAGAGGGGTTGGAAAAGTAGAGAGGGAATGGCGACTACTTCTATAACATCCAAGAATTGTTTGACTATATTGAAAGAAGTGCCAGAAAATTGGCTTTGCTTCACCTGGACTAGACTGGTCGGGTAGAATAAATAATTAACGGTTAATTGTACACCATTGACAGGTATTAACGTCAGACAGAGTAGATTCTTGAACACATACATATAGAATACATGGCAGTCAGGTTTATGAAAGGAATGGTGAACAAACAGTCGGAATAGTCTCGTTAATAAGGAGATATAATATAATTATAGCGCTTCAGAGGTGTTAACCAAATGTCCAAAACGTATGAACAGTGAAGCCTCTTGGCTCAAAGCTCACCTGCATGCCAGAGAGGCAGACTCCTAAAACAGATGCTGTACTCTGCTGGCACTTGCTCATCTTTCTGGCCTTTTTCTCTTCGGGGACCTCATCTCCGTGCTGCTGTGTGCCCATCTTCAGGTCCAACACACACGGCAGAGTGTGCCGCCACGTCAGATTCTCCAGCAGGATGAATTCTGGAAAACTGAGTCAAGGAGGCAAGGAGGCAAGAGTGGCGAAAATGTGTCCATCTTCTAATCAGTGTACAACATTGAACTGCTTAACAAGGTCACATCAATATCAAGTAACTAATGAGAGGGCTTTGGAAGCACAACTCCACCAGACAAAGACATCGATAGCTAGAAATTGTAGGCGGTGATGTCCCTCCGGTTACATGCTGGAGCCACTGATAATCATGTATACATTTCAGCTGCAATCAGGAGTGGAGGTGTCCTGGTGGCTCGTTGGCCGAGGCACCAGGTGCAGTTCTTAGTCAGGGAAAGGATACTGTATTGGTTGCAGTGCATGGCCTTGTCCTTCATCTTCTGCAGGTGGTGCTGTTGGGTCCAGGGGTTGTGTTTGAGCTGTGGTACAGCGTTACTGGGACTGGGCTCCAGTCTGTAATAGAGCACCTCGGCCTCCTCCTCCAGCTTGTGAACGCTGAACGGCAGACGGAGAGAGAACGTCATTAGATTTAGGCATAAAACTAAACTCAGCATCTGCTTGTGTTCGCCTGTAAAGCGTGTGTGTGGGTCGCAGAGCAGAGAAAGAGGGCAGTAATGAATTGTTATCTTGGATATAAAAGGGGAAACCAATCCTATTGCGTCTTTCACTTACTGTGATCCATCCAAAACATTTTAAATCAAACTCAACATGTATTGCCACTCTAAGCCAGGGCTGACTAAGTGTTTCTGTATATATAGACATGCATCTATTGCAGTTATATGAGCCACGGCCAAGGAGCAGCCTCTCACAGTATCAACGCCTACGGTTCTATGTGTAAGTTAATGTGTGCGTCATCTGTCTGTAATGGGAGTCTACAGACTGCAGCTTTAACATTCATGGAAAACTAAATAGAAATAGATCGTAGTTGTGTCACGGTTCTGAAGGGACCAATGCGTCATCTTCAATTTAATATACATGAGCCTCGATTTGAGGGTGAAAACGACTGTTCATGCATTGACTACACCTTCTACTTCATCATGAGTATTAATACGTCGCACAGTGTACTGCTGTCTCTGATGGGACATTTTCTTTCATTTCACCTCTTGTCCTGGTCTTTAAAAGAATGGCGGCTTCGGCCATCTTTGCTGTAATTTTCGCTGTCCACAAGCGGCCAGGATGCCATCATTTTCCCCCACATGAGCATCTCGCATTTGGGCTCGCTGTCGGACGAGGGGTCCTTGTTTTCCAGATCATCTGCTGGGTCACTCTGGATGGGGTAAGCGATTAGGCAAAGGTTCCCTTCTTCATCCTCCTCGAAGCTCACTGACACCACACCTGAGAGCCGAACATAGAGGGAAACAGAAAGACATCTGTGAGGCATGGGTGTCATGGAGCAGGGACGAGAATGTGTCTCTCCTATTGAAGCAAAACAAAATAAAGCTGATAATATAACACAAGCTCTTAAGTGCTTAGCATCTCTTATCCCTGACAATTATACCTGCTGCTTAAGTGAGTAGTTTGAGTCTACACCCAGACCTCTTTAAGACATCTGTCCTCACAATACCTGGACAACATTACGACAGAGGATGGGGCCGAGATACTGAGCTCTAAAAGCAGCACAGAAAAGGACAGAACGAGATAACAATCAATGTCAGTGTGCTGTTATAATGGTGTGAACCCAAACAGAACAAAAAAATGCTTTTAAGTATTCATTCTAAAATGCATATAGCAACACAGAAAGTCATAGCCAAACATAAATGACACAAGGCTGCATAATTTAAGTTCAGTTTATTGCCAAAAATGTAATCTTACACAGATAATGAGCAATATACATGCCATACAGAATCAACAAAGCATCACTGTAAATGTACACAGAAAAAAAGAAGATGTCGCTAGTCTACAGGCTTCTTCTACAAATGGAGAGCACAACATACAACAGTCAGCAGGACAGATTTGTATCACAAACAGTCTTTCCTCCCCATGGGGTCCAATAATATGATGAAGGAGAAGGAGAGGAGGACTGAGAATGTAAGTGACAAAATAAAGATGAAGAAGTGAAAATGCTGACATGACAGCACCGTTGCCACAAAATATTCACAAGAAAGCAAGGGGAGAAAATGATTAAGGCTCAGTATTTTGAAAAGGGAATTTAGAAAAAAACCTTTGCGGTTGTATGGCTTCGGCAGCTAGTCTGGTTGTGGTTTAGACCCACGTCAGTCCAGACGCATTATAGACGCAGCGAAGATTTGGAAGGTAAACTTGATAAAAGGAATTATGTGTATTTTTTCCAGCAAAATGGAAGTTATCACTATAATACCCATTTTTATAGAATTGCTTTTAAGTGATGTCATCCTTTTACGATCTATTATTCAGTTCTTTTGTTCCCCTGTTTTTGTTTGTATATTATATTTATTTGTTTGTTTGTTTTCTGCTCCATTTTCTCTTTTTGGTTATTTTTTTGGTTTTGTTGTATTCGTTGCCTTTATGGTATGGTCCTTTTTGTATTTAAGTTACGTCTATGCTTTGCTTCTCTGTAGAGCACTTTGTAAACTTTGTTTTTAAAAAGGTGCTATATAAATAAAGTTATTTACTATTATTATTATTATTATTACGTACGATTCCAGTGAAAAAGATGCAGTCTTCAGTTCGAGACAATTTTTACAGAGGTGTACTGACTTTGTGGGCTGGTGGCAGCAGAACCATCCACAGATCAGCGCAGGAAGAAAAAAAAGTCGCGTGCTAATGATAGAGGATGTTGTCTGCTGAACAGATTGTGAAATTTCTAATTCGTGATATAGGGGAAGAAAAAAATAAATCTGTTTGACAAAACTGTGAAAATATGATCTCAATCACACCTTCTGTTCCTCAACTATGGCGCTGCATAATGGCCAGATGTTGATGTTGCAGTGAAGTTAGTTGAACGTCATCATTTCATCCTATTGGACATTTGTGTGAACCAATAGGCACTGAAGCACAAACAACCTGAAGACAGCTTCCCTCAATTTAAACTCTGTTTGCTGATGTCACTCACTCTGCTTCATTCTTTAAGACCCTAAACAAGGGGTGTGGTGGTGATGACACCACTGGGTTTGTGGATTACTCCTCAGTCATCCAGAGGTTTAGGAGAGTGCTGCTAATGTTGACATGTCAGATGCAGATGACCTTGTGGTGGATTTGGGGATCAGAGCGAGGAAGAGCCTCACTCTTCACCGGGCTGGCTGCCTGCCAGAAAAAATAAATAGGTGACTTACCCGTGTTAGTACAGCCTCCTACAAATAGGACACGGCGTGCTTGTAGGTGGCCCACTTGCAGCTGCAGCTGCAGGCGCCCTCTGGTGGCCGACAAGCACCTAGAAACAACACTCGAGCAGGAGCAGGGAGCTCGGTTTCCTCCCAATCTAAAAAACCAACACCTAACACAGGACCTGCAAACACACCATCTCCCACCTGACTTTCACACATGCACACAGAGCAGAGCGACGCGTAACAGCACAGCGCCGGTTAGCGAAGCAAGGAGTGTTGGCTTTACCTCTATACTGGGGGGTAAACTTCCTCATTGCTGCGGGCACACTCTCGTAGAACTGGTGTTCGCGGCTGATGAGCGGTTTGCAGATGGTCTGCTCCCCGAGGCGCAGCACGCAGCAGTGCCCTCCCACCTGGTGGAGGAAAGGCTCAAGCATCACCCCTTTCTCCATATAGCACTGCTGCTGCGTTTGCTCTGCATCCACGGCCTTCTGGGCCTGAGCCTCCACAGCCGGACCCATCCTCCGCTGGTCCTGACCACACCGCCGTGGGCATTAAGACAGCAAGGAGGAAATAGAGGAGAAACAGAATGCGAAAAGCCAAGTTTGAGTGGATATCTTATTCCGTTTGAAGTCCTCGTCTGGCAGTTGTTGTCGCGGAGTAGAAACGGGAAGCCACAGAAAGTCCGTTTGAATGTTGAGGCTTGCAGCGGCAGATGAAGCACACAGAGGCCGATCCTGCGTGAGCCTCCTCTCCAGACAGACTGCTCTCTGACAGCTGAGAGCTGGCTCTCCACTGGCGAAGCTCCCACGAGCCTGACGCTGGGCCCGCCCCCAGAACACGCTGTCAGCCAATCAGGAGCACCCAAAGCAGGTTGTTGGGTGGTAACCATTCAAGGGAAAGAAGCTAGAAAACAAAGACAGTGGTGGGAGGGGGGAGTCAGGGAGGAGAGAGAGAGAGAGAGAGAGAGAGAGAGAGAGAGGAAAGGAGAATAAAAACAAAGGGAAGGCGAAAGCTGAGCCCAGCTGTGTTTCTCTCTATCACAGCAGGATTAACAACCTAACACAACAAGTAACACCATTTCCTCATCGAAAGTGAGGCCGAGGGAAAGGGACAACATAACAAATAGGAGATAGGAACACAGAAACTGGCGTGCAGTACAACATACACTGATGAATATCAAAACTAAATGACTTACCAACAACACAGACAACGTATATGATAAGATGATATGATAAGCAAAACATGGTGCAAGATTCCTTCATTTTTTACGTTGTCACACTTAAAGCAGAAGTAGTATTAGCCATCAAAAATTGCAGCTCCCATCCGAAGGCTCTGTGGCTGCCAGCAGGTCAAAAAATGAATAACGCAGACAAACGTATCTGTTTGTCTGTGCACTTTATTTGAATTGTATATTCTATTGTAAATGTAATTGTAACTTTAACATGCTCCTATTTCTTGTGTCTATTGTTTAATGTTATGCACCACCCGCCATGACCAATTCTTTGTAGGTGAAAACACATGTGGCAATAAATGGTTCTGATTCTGATTCTGATAATCAGATGCGTGTCTCTTTCAACCTTCTCGCTTGAGGCTATGTCTGGCTAGTTTAGTTCATGGAAAAGATTGGACAAAAAACAATCTTGCAGTGTTTTCCAAAAAGCTTCAACAGTACATTTTCATGATCTTATGATGCGATAATGACAAGCTTCTCTAAACGTATGCTGCGGGAAGCGCACTCCCTCGAACACGAATGATAAGAACTGCGTATATTTCGGGCACACTGGGTCAATGAAAATGCCCAGCGGCAATGGGCAAACTAAAAATAAAAGGGTCACACCACAGCGGTCTGATGACAGTTAATCGTTCCAGCTTCCATAACCACTGTTCATTCTGGTTGTGTGGAAACTGTGTGGAGCGACTGTGGCTAAGTGGTTAGCATGCCAGTCAGAGGGTTGGTGGTTCGCGCCCCGGAACCGCTAGTCCATGTCGTTGTGTCCTTAAGCAAGACACCTAACCCCTATCCCCGTTGCTGTGTCTGCAGTGTATAGAGCAAACATGAAAGTCGCTTTGGATAAAAGAAATGTAATGGATAAAGCATTGTTTCTACACATGGTCTCGAGGGCCTTATGAGTTCCCTCCGCTGGGGGATCAGCATGGATCCTGTTGATTTTAGATGGTTACTACTGTAAGAGGCACTTTTGTCACTTTTACGTTTTTCCATAACACACACACACACACACACACAACGCCCTATGCAATGTTCAACTGACTGGAGTAAAGGTCTAAAATACCATTCAACTGACGGCAAAATAAACTAATAACTGAAATTGTAACAAAGAAAATATTCGATTAAAGTATACTTTTATTTAGAGTCTATACATGTATAGTATGTATGCAGCTTTGAGCATTTTAATAGGTTGTACTTCTCCCACCTGCCGTCTGAATTATAGTGGTGTAGCAACATTATGCTTGAAGAGTTACGGGGGAACCCTGCCATTATTTAAACTCCATAGTAAAGCCTATGTGGCTCAATAAGAATGTAATTTAAAGATTTAGAGAAACTGTTGTCAAGTAGAAGATGGGGACTTCGATGGCAGCAGCGGTTGTGGATAAGGTCAGGAGGGGTGACAAGAGGGAGTGGCTAGGAACTCATGCTGTGGCCAGAGTGGAAACTATAATCCTCATCCACCCTCCTTCCCTTCTTCACACAGATTATCGTAGCAGACAAAATAACATCTGACAAAGACAGTCATTCACAGCTTTCTCCATTTTATGGTGCTGGTGGGAACACACAACACAGACAGAAGTGCATGGTGCATTACCAAAGCGCATGTCTGTGGGCTCTAAAGTATCACGATGCATTTCTTTTCTGTACTTGTGAGAGTGTGAGTATGTGCCTGCGTGCGTGCTCAGGCACGTGGGTTTGTGCTGTACAGTTGGACACTGGCTGGTTGTGTAAGGAGCAGAGTCAGAAAGCCAGAGCTAATCTCTCTAATCCGCCCTTTAGGAAGACAAGTAGAAAATAGGCCATGGTAAACAAGTAGAAATAGCCACAGTTAAACTTAAACACACGTGTGTTTTGCTTTGCACAGAAGTGGGTCGGCTTTGTAACGCAAACCTGCAACAACCTGCTTGTCTTCGGCAGGGAAACACCTGTTTAGTCACCGCTGACTCCATGTAATCACTACATCTTGCGTTTCAAGATTCAAGATATTTTTATTGTCATATGCACAGATAACAAACACTTACTCTGTACAATGAAAAGCTTATTTTGCTGGGTCCTCCTTACGCACAGAATTACAATAAACTTAAGGTAAACAAAGTAAGGCCCCAAACGCAACACAGCTGTTCCCGTTAATGTACGTTTAGTTTGTTGGTGTCAGAAGGCTGCACGAATATGAATAATGACTGTGGGTAATAAATGAAACCTCTTTTTAAATCAAGGATAAAAGTAATCCCTGAGTTTATGACCACATTCTTGTCTTGCAGTGTAAACATGCAACTATGTCAATGTCAACTCCTGAAGCTCTATACGGAAGAGAAAATCTATGATTGAGGGATTGCCTCCACAAAGAGGCGAAGGCTGAGCCAGCGGCTAGAAGCTAACAATGCTAACAGCATGAACAGTGCAAACAAAGGCAACAGTGCTGACAGTGCTAACAGTGGCAACCAGAGGTAGACTTTATTCCTAGCATAGGGTTCCATTACTCTGTATATCTTTGCTTGTTGTTTGTCGCTATATTAATGCACTAAATGTCGTATGGAGAAGCTTTCAAATCAGGATAACCTGAAAAACACCAGAGACCAGCTGGCACAAACATAACCAATTATATATGTTTGTAAATCAAACAAACATTCAATTGATTTACATGATAAGCAATAAACCCTTAACTGCTAATGGCAATTTTGTTTTCCACTGCAGATTGTAACCCCTCAAGGCAGGCGGGATGCTTAGCTAATTATCACAGTGAAGCTGCCATGAATCTTCAACACGACACAAAGACACAAACACAGTGTACTACGTCTCTGGATCCTTTCGTTGCCGACCAAACAAAGGAACATCTGTACTTCGTCCCCGGGGTGGTTTTGTGGCCTATTAAAAACAATCTGGGTCGAGTGAATATTGACGGTAGCCTGGGTATTTGCTTGTGCATGATGTCCTGTGACGATGCTCTCTTACCAATCAGTGGTCTGCAGTCTTGAACTGCTTCAACACATTTTGGTATCTGCTCAGTGCGCTTGGATGTGATACCCAAAACAAGTACCAGGTCCCGGGTACTTTCCGCAACTTCCGCCAATGGAAAAACAAAAAGATCGGACTGCCAGTTGAGTCGTGTCGTGTCAGACCAGGCAGTAGAAATGCAGCAATTGAAGCCCGAACTGTAAATTAATTATGAACCGTGCAGTTGAAATGACATGGTGTAGAGAGCAACGGACATTCAAAAAGAGGAGGCAGCGGAGTGAGCGCTGTGACCTTGGACTAAATGGGCCGAGAACAGCATGGGGTAGTTAGCAGGGTCTGTTCACGGTGCCGATGAGGTATGTGCCAGTCGCAAACAGAGACACTGGGATATGCAGTGGACAGGAAGTTGGAATCCAGAACCACAACAGGTGGGAAACGGCTTTGCAAATGGTTAGGAAACTAGACTGATTCCACCCACTGGAACTGAGCTGGATTTAGTTTACTGACAAATCAATCTGATTAAAAAACACTATTTATAGTGTAGAGATTGTCACAGAGGTACACACAGTCAACGGCAACAGTCCATCACACAAATATAAAAAACAGACAGATCCCCACACTTTTATTAAAAGGCTATTTGCAAAGCTGAGGTTCAAAATTACTTCATATGTCAGCATCTCATTTAACCAGCATCAAACAGTCTTTTGCAGCTGTTGCCATGGAAATGACCTGAACAACCAAATAAACAGCAGTCAAAGCTGAAGACCAAGCCTACAAACATGATAACTCTCTCTCATTCTTAACAATTTACTTTGAGCCAGTTTTTTGCTAATATACTGTAATATGCTGTTGCATTGATAATAGACAATTTAAAATCAACAGGCTCACTTCACGCCCAATTTATTGCACATGCATGTCTTTGGCTCTTGCAGCCCTCAATCAACCCTGGATCCATCGTCCTCGATGTATGCCAGACACAAAGCTGAAGCCACCGTCTCTGCCATCATACAATATTTCATCTTAAAACGCCTTTTAACTGTGCATCACCTTCTGCTCCATATACAGAGTTATTCAAAGACAAAACCCTGCAGATAACATCCTTCTCTACCATGATCAACATCATTTACGGAGGTCCAAGGGCTCACTTAACGAACTTAATGGGTGAGCTTTTGGACATCAACAAAAACAGGGCAGCAAAGGGGGACAGAGGGAGAGGTCAAGTGGGTCGATGGTTCATTGATCAACGCTGCGGTAGCTTTGCAGCAGGTCCAGGCGTCCTAGAAATGTGTCCGTATTAAGAGGAGCGGTGTGGAGGATGGTTGGTGGAGGTGAGGGGATGGGAGTGCAGGAAGTAAAGGAGGGTGCAGTCTGTCTTTTGCCCTTGTGTGGCCATGGACATTGGAGGAGGAGGCTAATATGAAGGTGCTGAAGGAATTTAGATATTAAAAAAACTCAAGGGACACTGTAAAGAGAGACGGGGAATGTGAAGGGCAAATTAGTAACAAAGGGCACACACACACACACAAACTTGGATAAGTCTGTCACATGCGTCATACTTTAAAGTAAACACGACATAAACAAGTGTATGCTCAGTATTTTTCATGGTTCTCAGACCTACAGGAGCGTGTTGTGTGTTTTTGTGCCGCTGACCTCATCTATCGCAAGAGCCTTAAAAGATTTAGGATGAGATAGCTAATCTGAATGAGGTGGCATGAGTCTGGATCTACCTGGACCATTTTAGGCAGTGGCCAAGGGGAAACTTGCGAAGGTGCGCAGACTTCTCAGAAGCCATGAAGTTCACACACGCAGAAACGAAGCACGTACACAGAAAAATTACAAAATAAAATAAAAAACAAAGCATGCACCAACACGTAAATACAAACACACAAGGCTCTACCTCTGCTGGTCAGGCACCTGGCGCAGGTGCAGTGGAAAGGCTGATCTTACCCGTGTGGTGATTTGCGTGGGTTATTTTACAGACTGATCACCTCACATGACATCACAGCAGATAAACACCTAAGCCCCCTTTAGAAATACCGTATGCTGTAAGGAATTCATCCTGCGCACTAGCTATTAATAAACAGCTTGCTCCATTCCAAATGCAAGAGACACATAAACACAGGGATCAGACAGAAAGGAAACAATTCACTAGTCGAAAGAGGACACTTTGACTTGCCAAACACAAGGTATAGCATTAATATTCCATTGAAGTGCGTCAGTCCCAAGGCGCTGGTGCCGTGCATGCCAACCCACCGCATGGTTTACTGTCACACTGAAATACAACGAGGCCAGCGTTTAAGTTGTTCTATGCTTTTCTCGCTATCACCCAAAAGGTAAACCCTGGGAAATGTTATTGGCCAGTTTCCTTCAGCTTCAGTGATGTCCTCGTTGATTCAAGGAAAAACTGTGAAATGTGAATATATTGGAGATATGTCGTACAAAAGGTGGAGTTTGGTGAAAATGATGATAAGAAAGATGGTTTTGGAATTGGGAGAAGTTTAACTAGAGTGAGCACAAACATGGGAGGCAGGCAGGATTAAAGCTATGAGAGAAAGGGGGGGCATTTGCTCTGGAAGACACAAATCTCCTGCCAGTGGAAAACTATTTCACATTAATCATCCAATTATTCAGACTCACACCAAGAGCAAGGGACACTCACAAAATAGTCTTTAGCTTCTGGCATCTTTTTTCCTTTCTTTAAAGACAAATATAAAGACAATAAAACATAACATAAAGCAGTTATTATGACGTGTAATGATAAGAGTCCGGGATTGGGGTAGTAGGGTGTGTGTGTGTGTGTGTGTGTGTGTGTGTGTGTGTGTGTGTGTGTGTGTGTGTGTGTGTGTTTTTTATAAGAGGCAACCGTATACGTCTGAGTAGTTTATGAGATGTGTGTAATAATAAATAAATACATGCTCCATCAGCAATATCCTAATAATAATAATAATAATAATAATAATAATAATAATAATAATAATAATAATAATAATAATAATAATAACAATATAATGACATGTTATCACATAATGGTCATATAATAATAATATAAATATAAGCAATAATTAGAATAACCATGAGCTTCCTCCATGGAGTGGCCGGGCTCAGCCTTAGAGATAGGGTAAGGAGCTCGGACATCAGGAGGGAGCTTGGAGTCGAGTCGCTGCTCCTTCGTGTCGAAAGGAGTCAGCTGAGCTGAGGTGGTTCGGGCATCTAGTCAGGATGCCTCCTGGACGCCTCCCATTAGAAGTTTTCCAGGCACGTCCAACTGGTAGGAGACCCCGGGGAAAACCGAGGACACGCTGGAGGGATTATATCTCCCGGCTGGCCTTGGAACGCCTCGGGGTCCCCCAGAATGAGCTGGAAAGTGTTGCGGGTGAGAGGGAAGCCTGGGTCGGCCTGCTGAACCTGCTGCCACCGCGACCCGACCCCGGATAAGCGGTCGAAAATGGATGGATGGATAGAATAACCATCATAATAGTTGTGATTACACTGCCATCGGGCCCAGCCTGGCTATAAAGCCATAAAGCTCAGCAACACTGGACAGGAAATGGGAATGTGGACTTCACACACGTCCTGGATTTATGCTTAACTGTCCACACTTCCAAGAATAATTAGATAGACACTGGCTTCAGTCTATTGACACCATGCAGTTCACTGACAGAGAACTGCAAACTGGTTCTTAGACTACTGAATGCCTCATGCACACTGTGTTTTTATGGCTGGAGCAGGATTTGGCAAATCATTGACAGCAACGTAAGGCACAACATAACTAATTCATTTGACATCAAGCTACCATGTAAAGAATTAGGAAGGAATTTCTTAAAGATCCCTTGTTGTTATGCTGTTTTTCTCTGTATTCCGGCAATTATATTTGTATGTCTATCATATTGACACAAACTAAAAAAGTGCAGTGACAATAAACCCATGTTCCCGAAGTTGTTTTGGTTTTGACATTCCCTCATACAGGCCTGGACTGGACTATTTCCATGGCCTTTTGGCTGTGCTCCTCCTCTGCAGCCGAGGATGGTCAAAGGTCATTGGCTCAGCCCCACTCTCTAGTTTAGTTTCTAGGAAACTTCTTAGACAGGACAGTAGAGCAGTGTCCTCTCACCCCAGCTGCACTATGGCTTGGTTGGAGAAAACCTCTGCCTCTCACACGGACCACGCTCAAACAAAAATATGTCATTTTACTCAGAGGAAAACAATAAGTTATTCTCATAACAAAACCCGGCCAACGGTTGTGCAGAGCCAACGAGAATGTGATGGTTCTTTCTTCGAAAACGAAGACAACAACCAATGTTTCAGGAGTAGAAACAACATGATGAAATAGTTAATATCCTCAAAGTGTTACAGTCAATATCTCCTTCAACATAAACCCACAATTTACGCTGGTCAGTCGTAGTTGTCTTTATGTCTCGCCTTGACCGAGCAAGGCCCTCAGCAGATAAACGGTAAACCCCAGATAACCATTACAGGCGCTCTGTATTTGGGTTACATTGTGTGAGCAAGTGATACCTGTCGACATATCAGTATCACAAGCACTCCTAACTCGGCTCCCGTCTGAGCTGTATTTGGGCTGACGCTTGTGTTCAGATGATACAATACGTAGGGACCTTGACACAATTGTATGTGAACAGCACTCAACACCCCATCCCGTGGCTGTATATGCAACACGGTAACAGTGTGGCCACTGGAAGGCCCGGACAGAACACAAAATACAGCAGATGCTGTCGTTGCAAAAGCCCGGGCCAGGGGTGGATCTGTTTGTGTGTTGAATGCAGTGTCAGTGCATTTCCATCCAGCGGTAATTTACTTAGACTTGTGCATTGACATGCTGGTCTGAGTGGCCTTCAGACATGGATACCAGAGCTTTCCCATGTATTGCAAATGCCCGAAGACTACACAAGCACTTGCTTTATTGGATCCTAATGGCAAGGTCTCTGGTGTCTGAAACTGTAAAGTATAGAGCATTTGCTCAAACAACAAGCGCACTCTGCTTTCACTCAATCACACTCACGCACCTTATTGTTTAGTATTAATAGTGTGGCACTGACATAAACACAACGGCATGGCCTCAGTGTCTCCACAAACTGTCTTCCTCGATCACATCTTTTTGCATATAGCCAAACTGAATTTGGATGCAGCGATGTCTCAACCAGAAGGGACACTGCAACGACATCTAATATATCAAGTTTATTTTAAAGTATGGGACAGAGCCATACTCATAAAAGAGACAGGCATTTCCAAATATGAAGGAAATGTGAGAAGAAAACTGGATGAGGCAAGATTGATGAAGGACGAAGTGCATGAGGAGAGCCTAATAAAGGAAAGACTGAAGGAAAGATGAAGCCGTGGTTTGAAAGCTGATATCATCACGTTTAAAGAAATGTGATCATTGCAGTGAGAAGACAAGCAACTGCTTCATCCAGGACACCCAATACTGTAAATTATATCTGCATGCAAAGGCCACTGCTGATTTTGACCCAGATGAATATTAATCCTTGGAAAAAGCTCACACGTGCAAAAACATAATACGGCAATATGAGGCTCAAAGACGGAGTACAGTTACAACAATTTAGAGGCTTGGTGCTCTGCAGACCGACTTACTGAAGTACGTGTTTTTACATGCAGAAATATGTGCAAACACGCCGTGTCACATACTTGGATACACACCTGAGAGTCAGGAAATCTATTCATTGTGACAGGCATGATAGACACTTGGAGCTATTGAGTCTTGTGTGCTGCTGTGCTACTCCGCTGGATGATTGGCTGCATCTGAACTCAGAATCTCAGCACAAGGAACATTAAGCGGTCCTATAACCAGGATGGGAAATGATCTGCCACCTGCAAAATGCTTGTGGGTGTTAGATCTTGTTCATTTAGGCCTTACTGGACCTGCTTTATGTGGGAATCTAACCCAGACTCAAACTCCTGTTGCGCAGAGCAAGCTACGTTCGTTTACTGAACTTTTAACTGCTTTTGTCAAATATTTCCACAGTAACGTATGCCCTATATACATTATTCATTATCCACAGCGAACACATATAGAGCTATTGTAATTATAGTATTCCATATAATTGTATTGGATTCAAAATCTCAACATGATTCCTATAATTACTGTGGCACCGACTGCTCTCAAAATGTAGGAAGAAGCACCATGGGGTCTGTGATTAAATGTGTGTTTACACTGTGTGTGTGTGTGTGTGTGTGTGTGTGTGTGTGTGTGTGTGTGTGTGTGTGTGTGTGTGTGTGTGTGTGTGTGTGTGTGTGTGTGTGTGTGTGTGTGTGTGTGTTTCTGTGCCACAGACAGCTCTGCCCTGCAGTGCAGTGTGTGTGCATGTGAGGAAGAGTGCACATGTCAGATCGGAGGATTTCAGAAGGGCCCGTCCAAACTCCCCTCTGAAGACGCCCTAGACACAATCTACACCCCTTGCTGCACTAATGCAGCCCTCACTTCTATCCCCTTGTCAAGTGAACATCCAGTACTCAGTCATTCCCAAAAAAGCAGCATGTATATGGGTCATACCTTCAAACCAGCGTACAGTATTCAATCCACTACAACTGACTGTCTGTACCTGGACAGGTAGCAGTGCAGGTGATACGTAAGCAGGGTTGTGAAGAGGGTGCCGTGACTGCTGGGGTTTGGGCTTCTGAATGGGCGCTGATGGGAAAAGGAAGATGACTGAAGGACACCTGCAGAACACCCACAAAGAGACAGAAAGAAAGGACAGCGAAAGAATAATAACAATAATACCATTATTTATAAAGCGCTTTTCAAAACAAGTTTCAAAGTATTTTATGATTAAAAAAAACTGTGAAATCAATAAAAAGCAAGTCGGAAAAAACACGCTTGGAGAATCCAGTTCCCCAGTGTGGAGACCTGAGAAGTCCTTGGGTACCGAATGCCCCCAGTCAGTGCATCTCAGCGATGATGTAACAGGTATGTTATGAGACATACATGCTGGTGAAACCCTCACAGAAGGTCACATAGTCGTAATTTCTAAATCAGACTCAGTGTCTACCCCTCTGATGACATACTTGTGTGGCATTTATATCGGTCTTAACACAGAGCATATCAACTTTCTGTCCAAATGTCCAACCCTCACTTATCTCCGCTCACAGCCAGGACAATATTTGGCATGCAGATGGACTTTCCCCGCTGGTTGGTGTTTAGTTACAATACAGCGTATACCAGAAAGGGACGTTTAATTTATAGACACTGGTGAAGATGTTTAAATCAACAGGTCTGCACCTCCAGGTCTAAACTATACTAAGGTACATAACACTAACATGACCTGGCCTGGTAAAACCACACCCGAGACACAGCCAGGTTCAAAAGGGCAGGTAGAGAATGAGCCCACCAGGTGGCGAAGGGGACGACTGGTAAAGTATAACAAATTGAGTGGTGCAGAGAAGTCCTCACCTACCTGAAGCTCAAACACCCTTTTCCTGGCTTTGTGTGCTCGAAGGACAACACCTGCAAAACACACAAACACATAAACACCACTTCAGAGTTATGACTGGGCATATGTTGCTCAACAAAAGGTCAACAAGGTTGCACATGCACATGCACAAACGAAGCCAAACCCCCGAAATAGAAACCGTTGTTTCCATGCCACTGATCTCTCCTACCCCGACAGTGTTTCTTTCGTCACGGAGGAGAGTTGCTTAAGTGCAATTCTCCAGAGGCCGAACCCCACAACTCAACTCTCGACGAGTCAGAGGGAGGATTATAATTCACTCTGCCCAGCTCTCCCGTGCCCGGTAGGCAGGGAACAGCCTGTTCCTAAAACACACACAAACATACATGATCCGTGTCGGGCAGCGCATGAAAGGTGCATTTGTGTGTGTGTGTGTGTGTGTGTGTGTGTGTGTGTGTGTGTGTGTGTGTGTGTGTGTGTGTGTGTGTGTGTGTGTGTGTGTGTGTGTGTGTGTGCGTGTGTGCACACTGACTGTAATTCTCAGAATGTTCAGGTCTAAAACGTGAAGCTCAGCTGGGGACTCCACAGGGAGAAACTAGGTCCTGCATGGCCAAAAATAGATAAAGAGTGACTATTATCCAGAGGGAGAGAAGTCCTTGGAACCGAGAAAAGTGAGACAGGAGACCGGCTGCAAAAGTAGAGAGACAGCGAAGGGAGTCAGACGACAGACAGAGACAGATAAGGACTCTAAATGAGCTCGCAAGTGCCAACAAATGCTTCAACGGTGCAAACAGAGGTTAAATATAAACTCAGTAATCCCTCAATAAAAGAGCACTTAATGAGAGTCAGTCTGAACGGTGGGATGTGAGCTAGAGGGAGTGAGGTGAGGGGAGGAACGCCGCCGGCCCAGCATTGTGGCACCACTGCTCAGAGCAGGTCGTCCGCTCGCACGAATGGAATGGCGCCGCGCTCAACGCCCTCTCAATGACAAATACCACTCTCCCCTTTGCCGTCCAACCCGCTGCCCTGGCAAAAGGCCGGCAATCCACCTGGATGCCAAGGCTTACAGAATAATGCTTCTCCTTTCAAACGGGGATCATGGCTACTAATCAGAAAAAAATGAATTAGCAGATTATCTACTGCAGTCACTGGATTAAAACTCGTCACATTTTCCATGAGTGAGAGATGGTGACTGACTGGTAAGGGAAAGGATAGCCCTCATAGACACCCTGCTGGATTGTGTGTGTGTGTGTGTGTGTGTGTGTGTGTGTGTGTGTGTGTGTGTGTGTGTGTGTGTGTGTGTGTGTGTGTGTGTCCTGATGCGCAGGTGGCACCTTGCATGGCAGACCCCGCCATCTGTGTATGAATGGGTGAATGATGGCATGTCAAGGTTGAAGCACTTTGAGAAGACTAGAGAAGTACAAGTACAAGTCCATTTAGCATTAGTTAAAAGCACACTCCTAATCTCTTTTGGCGCAGTGCCAGTAAACATGGCAGTGTGTATGAGCGTGTGTAATAAGAGAAATTCAGAGTACTCGAGTTGAGGAAAACTGAAGAAGAAGAAGAGCGACCACTAAAACAAGAGCTACTGCAATTCTTATTCCGTTACGTGAAAATGGCACTTTTCAGTGGCTTGGTTATGCAAAAATCCAAATTTACAATCACTTTACATATTTAAAAGTACATCTGCCAAGTAAGTACTGGCTGTGTGCTTTATCATCAGGAAAAAAAAGTAGCCCTGTGAACCTGCTGCCATTAACCTACAGAGGGAAGCCTTTTAGGACCTATCACTGCACACAGTTATGGCCTCTGTACCTCAACTGCAAGCTTATGAAGCATCAGTCATCTTCTGATTTATTCAACTTTTTTTGTCACGTATGTTTTACTTGGTCTGTCACCCTGCATGAACTGCTGTCAGCCTTATCAACATCAGAACAGAAAAGTTGTATAACATGTATTAAATATTAGGAAAACAAGTCTGCTCAACAAAAGTACACTCCACCTCTGCACATCATATTAATCCAGGCAGTTCAACAGGTAGGTTATCACATAACTGTGGAATACAGTTTAATCCTTATGATGGAGGTTTTTTAAGGTATTTGGCTAAATCAGATGGAAGTTCTTTTTTTTCTTCTTCTTCTTCTTTCTGCCAAGCCTGAACATTTATTAGGGCTGAAACTCACAATTATTTGAATTTGTGGATTAATTGATAAACCTTGTCAGAAAATCTTCACATTGCTTGTTTGGTCCATTTCAAAGTAAAAAAAACAACCAAATTCATTCATTTTAAAAATCATAAAAACTATGAAAATCTGCAAATATTCACATTAGAGAAGCCGGCGCTAGAGAATTTCTGCCAATTTTGATTGTTTACAAAAATAGTTGCAGATACATAGTTGCGATCTTCAGTTACTTTTTTTTAATGAATGGCAAATTAAATTAAAATGAAAGGAGAACATGTTGTGATGTTGTGGTCTCACAAAGTCAATTCCCATATTAACATTTGTTTTCTTCGAATGCATACACAGCTGCTTGGCTTTGACGAGCAATTTATCTACATGTCATCGTGCAACTGCTGTTACACAAACTAAACGCAAACTAAATGTAAATTAAATAATTGCAGATTATCATGCAAGGATATAATCCGATGGGTGAATGGAAGCATAATATGTGTGCTGTATGTATAACTAACTGCCTGTCAGCATACAGTACTGTGGGAGATCGTGCAAAAGAAAATGAGAAGTGCTTATGAAATATGTGATGCCAAACTCTATCTTCAGCGAGACGACAGCTTGTCATCATCCATGTGAGCACCTGGCTTCAGCTTTCGATGACACAAAATACTATCACAGTATGGGGGAGGCCAGACGAGCCAGTCAGAGCCTTTTGCCAGCGGGGGAATCTTCACCAAAACATGTTATGTAAGTGCTCAAGAAGAGTGCTATCCATAAGGGGAGATACCCCCGATTTAATAGACTGAGCTGGACTTTAATTACAATAGATGCCAAATCAACATCTGGAAAAAAAAACTCACCACTGGTCATGTAATAAACATGCAACGACCATACAGCCACTGGTGACCTATTTCTTTGATTCAACAGCCACACACACTCAAACACAAACATAATGTTATCATGTGACTGCTAACATGACCACGACTTTCCTCAGAAACCAGTGTTTCCCTAATTTACCTCAATGTAGCTCTATACCATATAGCTACCGCACTACCTTCTACTTATTTAATACTTCTCTGCCCCTCTTCCATACACTGCCTTTCTCTCTCTCTCACTCACACACGCACACACACTGCTCCTGACCTTATTTAAACAGCAACTATAGGAGCATTTTTTATTCTAATGTTACACAAAGTGACTATCTAACACCAACTAGCTGTCTAGTTCGTTGTAGTTGTAGTTTGTTGTAGTAAAGCGTCAAATAAGCCCAAACTGGTCGGTTCTGGTTATCGTTTGTCCAGCGTTACGGTGCATGCTGCTGCTGTAAGTATTCATGAACAGTTTGATTTCTGGAGTAGGCTGAAAATTGCAGGTAAATTAAAACTGACCAGATGACTCTAATTGGCCCACTACCCCGGAAGTAGCAGATGGCAAGAGTGGAAATTTGACCAATGAGGTGGGAATGAATAAGGGCCATTAAGAACATTTACTCATACTTGATGCATTTTAGGTGTTACTGGTACTTTACACGAGTTGTCTCCATTTGTTATTCACAATGTGGAACAAATTCTCAAAATATGAAATGCATTTTCTGTATTTTTACCAACATTGTGAAGTAATCAGACTGAGCTCCACCAAGACCATTAACATTCACACTAGAAGTAAGGTGATTACAGACCTCTTCATTGTGGGGCTATCACTTAAGTCCAAAGATCCAAATGGAGAGAGAGAGAGAGAGAGAGAGCGAGAGAGAGAGAGAGACTTTCTCTGTCTGAAAATGTTTGCTTTATGGACCCTGCAGTTATTACTTTTCATCTCAGATGCTATACATATTGCTCTTCTATTTTAAAATGACTCATTTTGCAAAACCACAGACGCACCACCCAAAAATACGCACACATGCTCAGACACAATGCCAATGACGCACACATTTGCCCCAGAAAAGGCCTGAACCAGCATGCAAACACAGCAGTACTGTCACTGGAAAGGGGGACTGCTCTGATGACACGTCGACGCGTTTGGTAACGAGCCTCGCCTCAGTCATTAACCCTTGCGACTTCTCAAAGGTCAAAGGGGTAACAGAAATGAAACGTAGATGCATACGAGCGTGACGTGGTAGTGGATGATCCGGGATGCGTGTAACTCACACGCATCCACAGACTGGTGCACCTGGTCGTGTCAATCTCCAGCTGACGATGTCAGCGATCTTCATCTGCTTTAAACATGCAGAGCAGGAGGTCAGTAAAGAGCTCACATCCTGTGTGTGATCCTCCAGTGTTCTACAGTGATGTAGAAGCAGAGAATGAAGGAAGAGGTGATTTACGAAATCTTCAAAAAAAACGTGTTCATTTATGGGGAACTGAAGCAGGAAGAGTACTTATATAACACAAAAGTATGTCTATTACTTCTCCTTGCTCAAACTTCTTCTATTACTTTTTATCGCACTTCCTATTAAAATGCCTTTTTTTGCAACTTATTTTCGTAGCATGATGATTTTAGCACAGCAGTCACAAGGCCATTTGAATTCTAGATTATATATTTTTTACACAAGCACTCAAAGTTGATCCCCGTTGTTTAGATGAAGAGAACATCATTTGCATAGTGCTTTCATTTCATGACGTAGATCAGCACCCAGGCATTTTGCAAAGGTCAGCAGTGTTCAGAGAAAGAACAACCCCGTCTACGCAGATTACAGCGAGAAACAAGCCTCCCCGCTGTCGTTGGAGCTCGTTCATGGAACAGTGAGTGGGCTGCTCAGTCACTTTCTACTCAGTCAGTCTGAGAAAACAAAGCCTCCTTTTGTCTGGAAGGACAAAAGCGATGTCATACTGTTCCCTGAGACAACCTCCCCTTGTCACATGTGGACTGCGTGCATCGTGGTGGGTTATGTCACAAGACCAACAACAAGACCATCTTCCAATTATTGCTTCTCATCTGTAGATCTCTGAATCTGCTGCCACCGCGACCTGACCCCGGATAAGCGTCTGATAATGGATGGATCTGTAGATCTCTTCAATTCAGGGACACACTTATTTGAGACATGCAAACAAAATGGCACAGTGTGTCATGTTGCTACAACATTCAATGGTAAATACGTGATCATTTTACAAGGCAGTTTGTAAAACACCTTTAAGTTTGATTTTCATTGTCTTTAATATCTCGCAAATATAGTGTGTCTGCATATTACTGTGTTGTAAATAGACAAACAAGCAAATAGTTTACTGCAGTCTTAAGTGGTAAATGGGATGCTGCGCATTTGGTAATGTGACCTTTCTGACTATTTTCAGGTTCATTCATCGTTGTATTTTGGGCTTCTTTGATATAAAAAAAAAAAAAAGACAAGGATCAGGGAGGATGAAACTTAATTTTGGGATGAATTTGGAAGGAAAGTTGAAAGAAAAATACCCTACTCCCTTGGAATGAACGGTGATGAAAATGACACAATAGCAAACAGTTGTTGTTAAACCTATTGCATCTTGTCCAGCAGCTCCTCCAACTCTGCATGGATGCACCAGCTGGCAGGGCCGCTTCTAGCTTCTTGGGGGCCCGATGTGAAATCTTTTTTCTTTTTTACCAAATGCCACTTATGACAGATACAAAAAAAAATCTAGATTTAACATATAGCTGCATTGTTACCATCAAAATATAAACAGAAATATAATGTATAAATAACAAACCAAGTGTGTACTTTATAAATCTCACTTTCTACTTGATGGGCCCTTTCAACACAACCAGACACAAAGGAGAAGGACTGACAGAACAGAGCCATATCTTCTGTCACAGACCTGCGATGGGTTTGCCAACTTAGTGGTGATGACAGCGGCTTGATACATCCAACAGCAGTGGATTCTGGGTGACCTTTCATACTTCGTGAGCACACGAGAATGTGTATATAGCTGCCAAACTTTGAAAACTGTTTGCTGGGCCACAGAAGGCCGGAGCGTGTTCAACATCGCTTGGACTGTTTCCTCGCGCAAGAGGCAGGTGTTTTCAGCAACAACAAAAAAGCTCAAATAAACTCAGAGTACACAACCTGTCCCGCACCAAACAGCAGACAGCGATACGTAGACGCGGCTCGTGAATCATTCAGCTGCTAGGGAGCCAGATAGCTCCCTCAGGAGTTGTCAGAGATCAGTTGACAGAGGAGAGGGTGGACTGAAGAGGATTCTTTTTTATCCTCTCACATCGGCACCTTGGTGAAGAAAGCCCGTCAGTGTCTCTATCGCCTCAGACGCCTCAGGGACTTCAAGCTGCCCGCCAAGGTGCAGAACTCTTTCTGCACTTGCGCTGCATAGAGCGTCCTGACTGTTTTGGGAAGAGGGCTCGCCTGGCCCTGCAGAGAGAGTGGTGCTGTAACAGGGGAGGGGGAGTTTGCTGTGTGGACGTTATGCAAGCCTTTAAGCAATGCCAGACCGACCGCGGCGTCTGTGGGAGCTGCTTGGAAGTGGAACTAGACTGAATATAGTTTGGATTAATTCGAGCAAAAAAACATCCTCCCCCCGCAACCATGCATCCGTCCGTCCGGCTGCCGGGACTGTTCTCCACCTGCGGATTTCATTCAGCCATCTAATTGAATTGGTTTCAGAGCTTGACTGGCATCTTAAGGCATTTCTTTTTGTCAGTCTCCAAGAGCGCTGGGAACATAGCCACCAGGAAACCACACTACGGTTGTGGAAACGCTCCGTGCAAGGCACAGCCAAAAGGGAGAGAGAGAGGGATAGAGAGAGAGATAATGAGATATTGCATAACCGACAGAAATAAATGACATTGCAATAAATGAGGAAGCAGAACATCCATTACAAAAAGAGGCACACAATTAGTAGTAATCTCTGTCGACTAATGTGCTCTCAGAGGTGCATTGAAGTAAGCCCAACTTCACCCCCTCAAACACACACACACACACACACACACACACACACACACACACACACAGTTACACGGTGTGTTTCAAAGGCAGGAATACAGGCACCATTACATAACTGCAATTAAAAATATATATATTTTAAAGGGAAATTATGTTTATGTTGCTGTGGGAGGCTGTTGTTGCATAGAGGCATCCTATAGATCTAGCTGCATCTTGTTGTGGCCCCTTTTAAAGCCCTCATTTTGAAAGCAACCCAGTTACAGGAACACGCTGTACGACACGCACACACAGTCGTTTCTTCACAACCCTGCAGCTCAGCGGGACATTTTACACCTTTTCTGTCCCCCCTCCTGCCAATCGTCCGCATTGTTAGTTCTCTGAATCACTTTCGGTCTGTTCATTATCAATGCGCTGCTTATTAGCACATCGCCATAGAGAGCCGGTTGGTCTTTCATTCAGGTTTCAATGGGAATGACGCAAATCCCTGACCTGCTTGCTGCCCCGTGGCCCGGACCTGCTCTCGTGGCCGAGGCTCTCTTGCCTCGCCGCGCCTCAGCTGGCACTCGGACAGGTGAGAACAGCTGAGAGACGGTGGACCACAGGAGGCCGAGGCTCTCTTGGCATGATATCATGTCTGATGTGACCTGAACTTTGTTTGTTTGTTTGTTTGTTTTGTTACATAAGTGCTTATTTCGCACAAAGTGTGACTACAGAAACATATTGAACCAAATTACATCCATCAATGTTTGTCTCTGTTACCTCCTCAGTGATGCTTGTTCGCTTGTATTAGATTAGGCTACTTTTTCATTACACTTTCTGACGTATCTATATGTGCATAATGCAAATATATTTATACACGGCCATCTCATTAACATACTTGTATTTATACTAGCATCATATAAACTGTTTCAGATCCTACTTAATAAGAAAATATATACATACCTGGATCAAATGTTTATCATTATCTGTTGTTACCTTGTAACTCTTCAGTTATTCTTCTGGTCAAATGTGCACACAGATGGATACCTGTGCACTGCACTCTAACAATTTGAATACAAAGTATCAAAACACTCGAAAAACATTCGCTCATTTGGCAGTCATGATAAATAATAATAATAATAGTACATTTTATTTGTATGGCGCTTTAAAAAGGTATTCAAGGCACTTTACATGGTAAAGACAAACAATAGAGGCAGCAATAAAACAAGAAAGATGACAATAGTGAAGAATAAAACAATAGTATCACAGTATGTGTGTGATCTGGATGCACCCCAGCAAGCTACCGCCTTTCCTGGAATACCTGAGCTACTTCTGCATGCATAGTGTATGCAGGCGCAATAATCAATCCACTGTAGTACTGTTATTAGTGTCTGTGGTTGCAGCAGTGTTCAGTCTTTTTAGGTGGGCTGGAAACTCTGCATCAGTTCTGCCATCTGCTGGCTGTTAAATGAACTACTTATGTGTGTTATCCCAAAAATGTCCTCCTTTGAAAAATACAAAATATTAAAGTAATAATAACCTAGATTCACAAAAATAATAAACAATACCCTGCTTTGACTCTATAGTCAAATATGCTGTAGCTGGAGGACGAAAAATGTCTTAAATATCATGAAATGCATCAATAAATGAATACAGGAATAAATAAATAAATGCTCAAATAAATGTATAAAAGTGTGTGTGTGTGTGTGTGTGTGTGTGTGTGTGTGTGTGTGTGTGTGTGTGTGTGTGTGTGTGCGTGTGTTTGAAGCAATGATATTGCAGGGGAAACATGTTGCATCACACACTTTACACGAATGTGATCTGTTTAAGATGAAGCACAGCTCGCCTGAATAAAACCCTCAACACCGGCGATAGTCATTTAGTCTACACAGATTTAGCATTCAAAACTGTTCCCTGCAGAAACCTACCGTTCTCTGGGTGTCCAGGTGTTAGCAGCAAAGGTGGACGTCCTCTGTTCTGCACACAAAGAGAAGCGGCATGGCTTCCTAGTTCACTGAAATCTAGTTTCTGCACTACTAGCTAGTTTTCTCACATTGTCTACAGGGAAGATTTGCGAGGACTCGTTTGCTTCTGTTTAGCGGAATGAGGTTAGAATCGCACAGAAATAAATTAATGAAGGCCAACAAAAGTGTAGAAATGGGTTTATTTGTATGACCCGCGTAAGAATAAACGTTAATTAGTTTACTTCAGCATTTTTTTATTTTATGTTCTGTCCTCCCTGCTCACTAACATTTAATCTTGCACTTCTACCGTCTCAGAATTAAACACGTTAATTTTCAAAATGTACCCAGTCTCTGCCGAAACCCGGGATCGAACCAGGGACATTTAGATCTTCAGTCTAACGCTCTCCCAACTGAGCTATTTCGGCGGATGGCTAGAAGCGGACTCCCGTTTGTGTAATTCTCCCATCGTCCCACCAGAGGACAGTCGAGCCCAGAATATTGTTCACCATATTAACACTTACAAGAAACGTTTTGATTATTTCCCCTCATGATTAACGACAAATATTTGAAGCATTTTACGTCTACAAAACGGTTTCTTTAATTAGAAGGAACAAATGACTCATTTGATATATTTGCTAGTTGCTCTGCAGTGTGGCGTAACATGCTGTCGTATACACTGTATGGTACGTCATGGGTAAAATTAGTTTTTTTTATAAAACACACATTACTGTGCATCATACAAATTCACACATGCCTAATGTGATTGTCTTATCTCCATGAGGAGTCACGTCGTGTTTTTAGATGCTGTTTCTGAGAGGCCGGTGAGTTAACCTAAGTGCTGTACACATTTATAAAGAAGAGAAAATTAAGCTGACCTTTGAAAGTTATAACCCCAAAAAATCGATTGTGAACACCACAAGTAAAGCTACCCCAACATTGACCTCTAGCTGTCCTTTTTCAAAGTTAGGATCTTCATATCATGAAGTTCAAATCTCAGATTGTTGGCAGAAACTGGGCACAAAATAGCCCAGATGCTGCCAGACATTTTACCAGACGGCGAAGGGCAACCCTGTCTCCTAAAAATTACGTTCCCCCAGAACTAATACGCATTCCCAATTACGTTTGATCAGAAACGTATCTCCTCCCTGATTATGTTTGTGTTTGACGTATTACACATACGTTGATTATACAGTATACGTTCATTAAACACGTATGTTGATTATACACGTATTTTTGTTTGATTGTTTTTATGTTTGTGTTTGACGTATTACAAATACGTTTATAATCGTGTGTTTGTGTTATTGTTTTCTTGCTTTATTTAAGCATATTTTAATTTTTAAACTCTGGGGAGAAAAAAGAAAGGAGGGGCGGGGTGAGGCCAGTGACGGCCGGCCGCACCACCGGGCGCCGGCCGCACCACCGGGCGCCGGCCGCACCACCGGGCGCCGGCCGCACCACCGGGCGCCGGCCGCACCACCGGGCGCCGGCCGCACCACCGGGCGCCGGCCGCACCACCGGGCGCCGGCCGCACCACCGGGAGCCCGAGAGTCGGCCGCACCGGGAGCCGAATACCGTTTGCCCGCCGTTGTTAGGCCGGTAACGGGCCGGTCTTCAGACCGCTTGCACCGGTCAGACCGCTTGGCCGCCGCCGTTAGGCCGGCGGTAACATCCGGTTTTCAAAATACTAACTGATATGAATGTGTTCAGAACATTTCTGACCACATCCACACATCTTAACTGTAACAGTCCGTTGTGTTTGACACATTACAACATTTCTGTAAGACCAGTACAGTTAAGATGTGTGGATGTGGTCAGAAATGTTCTGAACACATTCATATCAGTTAGTATTTTGAAAACCGGATGTTGGGTCCCGTGACTTCTTCCGCCCGTTTGAATATTTTTCACGTCAGATTCTGCACTTGATGTGACCACACAGATCCGAGTGTCTGCTGATGATCGCAGTGGTTTACTGCACTAGATGGAGTTTATCACACACTTTGGGCTGCACTCACAAACAACCCGACTCAGATAAGACCGGAGCCGGCGCGAAGGAGGCTGTTACCGCCGGCCTAACGGCGGCGGCCAAGCGGTCTGACCGGTGCAAGCGGTCTGAAGACCGGCCCGTTACCGGCCTAACAACGGCGGGCAAACGGTCTTCGGCTCCCGGTGCGGCCGACTCTCGGGCTCCCGGTGGTGCGGCCGGCGCCCGGTGGTGCGGCCGGCGCCCGGTGGTGCGGCCGGCGCCCGGTGGTGCGGCCGGCGCCCGGTGGTGCGGCCGGCGCCCGGTGGTGCGGCCGGCGCCCGGTGGTGCGGCCGGCGCCCGGTGGTGCGGCCGGCGCCCGGTGGTGCGGCCGGCGCCCGGTGGTGCGGCCGGCGCCCGGTGGTGCGGCCGGCGCCCGGTGGTGCGGCCGGCGCCCGGTGGTGCGGCCGGCCGTCACTGGCCTCACCCCGCCCCTCCTTTCTTTTTTCTCCCCAGAGTTTAAAAATTAAAATATGCTTAAATAAAGCAAGAAAACAATAACACAAACACACGATTATAAACGTATTTGTAATACGTCAAACACAAACATAAAAACAATCAAACAAAAATACGTGTATAATCAACATACGTGTTTAATGAACGTATACGTGTATAATCAACGTATGTGTAATACGTCAAACACAAACATAATCAGGGAGGAGATACGTTTCTGATCAAACGTAATTGGGAATGCGTATTAGTTCTGGGGGAACGTAATTTTTAGGAGACAGGGTTGCGAAGGGAGCATGGAGTCCACGATGTAAGAGGTCAGTCTTGATGCAAGATGCAGCCTGTGTGGCAGATGTTGAACCGAGGGCAGATTGGCCCTCATAATATTTGTAGAGATTTTCACTAACCACGGAATGGTCCAGCGGCCTGAGCTGGTGTAATTGGAGCAGTGGTACATTTTATGATAATTCACTCCAACAATGTCTGGTTGTTTGTAGCACTGCAGCAGCCTCTGGCCAGCGGCACTTCAGCTAATACAGCATCATGTGAGCTTCTAACGCAGTCCTGGAAACACCAGCGGCATGCTGTTCGCCTCACAGTGGGGTTTCCCGCTCCCTCTCAGTATACATGTCCCCTTCTTCATTCAGCTGTAAGAATACATTGCTGTTGTAAAATCAGCATACTATACACACGCAAGCTATGCAAAGAATGAAAACATAGTATTGTAGGTTCATTCAAATGTGTTTATTACAAATGTTATGTGATTCAAAAATGGATTCATAATTCATGGATTTTATCCCATTGTAGTGCCAAGGCATCTTCCTTGTTCTTTCTATTTTTTAGGTCCTATATCGTTACCTGAACATCGATCATAACCCTCACATAGTTCCTCGTCTTATTTTTGACTGATTTTCTTGTTGGGAGTTTTGCTTGGGTGAGCTAAAGCTGTAACATTTTGTGAAACCATTTTTTTTCTCCAGAAAACCACTCACATGACCGCTACCAGTAGACCTTGTGCTTCTCTCATAATGTTTATCATTCGAGCACAAGACATCTGCCTGTGACCTTTACAGCTTAATACTCGGAAATGTAAACAAAAAAAAATAATATATAAATCCATGTTTTGCAGCTATTATGCTTGTAAAAAAAAGTCTGGATAAATTTTTTGCATTAAGTGTCAATTTGAGCATCCTTTCATAATGAGCACTCTCAGTCCAACGCTCTCTCGGCTGAGCAAACATCAACTTGCACAGGTGTAATGTCAGATAATAACCGCAGAGGTCGATCTTGAATTGTATGTATCATTCAAATAAATCTACAAATGACGAATTGTATGGCCGGATGGTTCTTGCTAGGTTTAAGTGCTGCCGAATTACTTTGCCCTGCAGGCTTCATCCCACATGGATGACCTTCTTTTTCCCATGCTGCAGAGGTCTGCATCACCTTCCTCCCACGCAGGACAAAGCCCACGCAAAGTTTTCAAACGGCATGCTGGTAGCTTTCCAACTGAATGCGTACAGTAAAGCTCATTGGGAGGAGCGGGACGTGAACACTGGCAGGTACCGGAGGTGCTCGTGCCTGCTGAGGGCACCCGTTCTGAGCACGGATGCACCCACTTGAAACAGTGAAGGATGGCTTCTCATCAGAAAGTATGCAACCGGTTCAACAGTGGAGTTAGATTTCACCATGCCAACAGTACCAAGACAATGCTAAAATTAACACATTACAAATTGCACCACCTACTCACTTTATTATTGGCTGCTTTCTGATTGTAATAACTGCACAAACAGTTTATCATATGCAAACATGCCGTCCGTGCTCAACACAGACCACAGAGAATAGTGAGGAACATTGAACACAAGTATATATTTATTTTATTGCAACAATGTGTGTCCAAGAGAACATGGCGTTCTTTGGCTCAGCAGTATATCGCCACGTGTCCCTTCTGGGAACGAGGGAATAATCATGTGAGCTATATGGACAGTGTGTACATTGTCCTCATGCTGGTCTCTTCACAGCAGGTTGTAAGGAGGAAAAAGACAGTTGTTATTGCTACACCCGAGGCCAACGCCTTTTAGACAGAAACATTGTTTGTATTGTATAGTTTGTATAATATTTCAGTGGCCTACCTCACAAACTCATAGCAGGCAGCACACATGAATTCAAACAAATACGAGCACGGGACAAAGACAGCAAGTCCAGACCTCAGTATTTCATATTTATTGATATAATTCAACATTGCATGGTGATACATTCACATAAGAACATCAACATGAAGAAAACCTAAAAAAGATAGCATATTCTTGGTGTACGTACAATGTAATATATATCTTTTTCTTTCATGTGTTTACATTCAAGAATGCATTGTGTGTGTGCATGTGAGATAAATCACGTGGCCTCAGTGTGAGTGCAGAGCAGTGAACAAGCAGGTAGAACAGAGTCCACAGGAAACACAAATCCTATTAAGAATCCCACAGTCTGTCGGCGCTCGGCTGCGGTGACAGTTACTCTCTCGTGTCGACTTGACCCACGGGACCACATGTTGGGACGAGCCAGCTGCAGCCGAAAAACACTCCTCTAAAATCTACAATCACACACAGGCTTAGTGACTTGTGTCGTAGATTTCACATGAAATACATTTGAGTCTGGTCAGTATTTACAGCATGTACATACATGCATGTTATTTCAAAAGAGAGATCCATGCTTTTAGCATGCCAAAACCCCAAAATAGTGACCGTTAAACATAATGCAATCCAAAACAATAGGCCGACAATGAACACTATTTCTCATTAAGGCTGTTGATTGAACTCTATGGTTATTTTTGAAGTTGGCAATTGTAGTGATGAAACTGCATTATATTACATCACCCGTCATCCCAACTAGCTAATTCAGCACAACCAGCAGACTTTACCCATAAGTCTGTCAACATTAAATATAATAAAATAGATTTATTTTTTACAATAAAGGACTAGCAAGAACCTTTGGGAAAGAGGCTTATTGAATTTCTTGCTGAGAGTTAGATGAGAAGTTTGATAGCACTCTCATGTGTAACAGTGGAATCAATCTTCTCATCTAATTCTCTGCAAGAAAGCCAATGAGCCTATTTCCCAAAATGTCTGACTATGACTCCAATCAATGTCCCCCTACCTCGTCCAAGCAGTATATGCAAAACATCAATCAGACATTACAACATTTTATAGAAATTTTAGAGCAAAAGAGTTTCATTTATACAAAAGAGCTTTGCAAGATTTCTTGTAAACACTGTAACATTGACCGTTTAATAACTACTTTAAGCAAAACTGCATTTGATTAAACCCTGGCACATTCACATCTCATCCTCATTATTACTGTCTTGCATGTAAATATCCAACATGTTCCCCTTTGAGTTCAGAGTAGACATCAAACCATTAGAGCGGTACTAAGACAGAGACAATATCAAATACATTCAAAGAGTTTGGAGTATTCATTTGTTCAAAGTGTAACAAATCTGTATTTTTAAAGCTGCCTTGGAGCATTCGAGTGGGTGGCAGACCAGATCATCTGCTGGCTAAACACATTCTTTGGAGCAGTTAGGTAAGCACCACTATGAGAACGCTCTATCATACAAATCCATAGGTAAACAGACTTCACTAGTTGAGTGTAAGTTATATACATCGTGTGTGTGTGTGTGTGTGTGTGTGTGTGTGTGTGTGTGTGTGTGTGTGTGTGTGTGTGTGTGTGTGTGTGTGTGTGTGTGTGTGTGTAGGTTGTATGATCTTCCTTCATCTGCAGAGGCTGTGTGTCGACAGCATCCTGCTCTCCCTGCTGCATGAGGTGAATGTTTGCCGTTTGGTCTTGGCGGTTACATTAAAACATCTCCCAGACGTGGCAATGTGTTTTTCACATTTCCTACACTGGCTTCACGCACCAGTGAGTTTCATAATAGAACACACCTGTGACTCTATTTTTAATTACTATTAATAACCAGCCTGGCCCCATGGGTGTCAGTCTCACAGGACCTCTGCCAGGCAGCGGTCAGTACCTTCGCTTGCTTCCAGACGCACCTTCCGGCTGGTTTTTCTGTTCTCCACCCAGGAGTTGTGTATGACGGTGCCCCCTGGTGAAGGGTCTACCTGGAGCAGGGACACCACCCTCTTCTTGACCTTAGTACGGAGGGCTCGCCGCAGCTTCTGTCGGGTGAAGGCGTAGAGCAGAGGGTGGGAGACGGTGGTGCCGTACGACAGGGCTAAGAACCAGAGGCGGAGGCTGACCAGGGCGTCACTGGGGCCGATACCCAAGATTAGCATGTTGGTCACAGAGAGGGGAGCCCAACAGCCCAGGAACGTGGTGATGATGATGAGCGACATCCTGAACACCCGCCGCTGTCGCTCTCGCCGATCCCTGTGCCGCCGCACTGCCCTCCTCAGCGCAATGATGGCAGACACGGATGCCTGGACACCCAAGGTGGCGGGCATGGCGGTCGCAGCGCCTGTGTCGGAGGTGACGAGTGGGGCGGAGGACAGGGCGGGCGGGGAGGTGGCCGTGGGGGTGGGGGAGGGCGAAGGAATGAGGGGAGGGTGGCAGAGCTGTTTGGTGCCATCAGTGGTGCACCGCTCCCCTCCTCCCTGCCCACCCTCATTCGTTCGGAGCCCCGCCTTCTTTCTATTCGGTCTCTTGTGGGGCCCCTCCTGCCCCCTGCAGGAAGGGCCCCTGAACCGCTGGCCCTTCTTCATGTGGGAGCCAATGCGGATGTTTAAAGCCCTCAGTATTTTGGAGTAGGTGAAGAGCATGACTGCCACTGTGGTGAAGAAGATGGGTACCTGCAGGATAAGATGGTAGTACATAGCCAGACCTGTGTGTAAGCCCTGCCCGCCGACACACAGCAGAGTCTGGTTACGCCACGCTGGCAGCACTGCGGCACTGATACCGTGTGAGGACAACGACGCGGGTGTCACCTGCCCTCTCTCCTCTGCTCCTCCTCCACTGGACCACTTCACCTCCAAGAATGGGATAAAAAACACAGCTACCGAGGTGATCCAAACGGCCGCCAGGAGCAGCGTTGCTCTACGTGTGGTCAGCAGCCGGTTGGCCGGCCGCACTGAGATGTCATATCGGTCCAGGCTGATGACCAGGATGTTGATGGCCGTGGCTATGCTGGCAAAGGTGACGCCGGCCTCATGGAAGCAGCAGAGCAGGGCCATGTTGGGTCCCGGAGGCAGCAGCACAACCACCAGAGTAAGGGGCAGACACAGCACACACACCGCCACATCCAGCACATGCAGATTCACAGTCACCATGTTGCTCACAGAGTCCACTAAGTTGGATTGAGAGCAGTAGAGCACCAGCACCGTCAGGTTGCTGCTGAAACCCAACACCAGCTCCAGCATGAGGAAGGAGGTGAGCGACACCTGAAAGCCCAGCGAGTACGGCGTGTACCAGGCGGCCGGGCCGCTGGGCAAGCCCCCCCCTCCTTGCTCCTGAAGGAGTCCGATTCCCTCCAGGCCGGCCACCGTCCCAACCCAGTCAGTGCTGGCGGGGCCTGAGGTGTAGCTGTCAGTCTCCATGATGACCTCTCAGTCCTCATATATTGTATGTGTCACACCGTTGATGAGCTCCCATGGTGCACCGGACTGAGCCTCCATGATGCAGCGATGAATAACAGCTTGGTGACAGCGCCGGGGAGACAGGAACACAATCCAGACGGATGAGGAATGAACTGGGGAGAAGAAAATCAAAACACATTTTCTCTCTCATTGATTGTCATACATCGCAACAGAAAAGTCACAACACAGAGATCAGAACCCACATCCATCCTAACCCTAACCCTACCTACCTACGATCAATTGTTATAAATAAGCATGCGACATCCCCAGCGCCTGCAGATTGAACAGGTGCATTATTCATCAGGCTAGCCTTCAGTCTGTCTCTGATTACCGCTGTGGCTCAGCCGTCCCGAGACCAGCACACACGCTGTCAGAACCTCAGGCCGCTACAGCAGGCCATCACTAATGTGTACTGCAGCTCTTGGGATTGGGCATTTGAATCAAGAGAAGTAATCACACCATTCAATTGCTCTTTCAGTGGATCAGTAAAAACAACACAGTCGGCAATTTTCGCAAAATTGGTTATGATGTCTAGTCTGTCTGTAGCAGACCACATCATTTATTTCAAAACCTTGACTGCCAAAGGAGCATATTTATTACAGTTGTTCACATTTGCTTTTGCTCAAGTCTTGAATTACAATTTATTTTTGAAACCCCTGAACTTTTTTAGTTTGTTGTTCACAAGAAATATGAATTTGTCAATTTAACAATTTAAAGAATTGTCTATGCACAGTAACTGCTTGTACATGGCTTGCTGATAAGAACTGATGAGACTGAACTGAATTTTAAAACCTCACACAAAACACAGAACCGATCCGATCCGGACTCAAACAAACTGAACTCTCGGCAAGAATTGGCCATAATATGGCCATTTCCCAAAGATATCTTTTGAAAATAACTTTTGGTCCTTGGTGGGGATACTTTTGGAAAAGAAATGTTATACAAGTTGCAGGTCTATTCCCATAATTCCCATCTTGGAGAACACACAGTTAATTAACAGGCCACTGATTGCACCTGAGGGAAATCACTTGAACGAATCCAATCGCGGCTATTTTCCCCCCCCTTAAATCATCATGAAGGTGAAAAATCACAAACACAATGTTAAGAAATTTGCCGACGACCCTCCAAGTCAAAAGCACGGGAAACAAAACAACGCGACAGATGAACTGCTGGAAACGAGAGATTTGGTTGAGCGATGGACTCATTTTCTCCCGAGGTTCGGTTGCCACGGCAACCACATTACAAGAGCATAGATTAATGAGGGCACAGGTGCGATTGTATTGTAGTGTGTGACACTGAGTCCTTTGGTGACACCAGAGACGGTGGAGTCGTGGAGCTAAAACATCAACTAGGAAACATAGAGAGGATGCTACATTCCCACGGAGAAGATAAGGGAGACAAAGACAAATTCACTGCCGCTCGGTTCGCTCGTCTGTTGACTTTCATGTGTTCCTGTTCCCCCTGGGCATTGTAAACAGCAGAGTGGGGGAGGAAATGAAGTCCCCAAAGATCAACTGCAAAATAGTATTAGCAAATTACATTACAGTTTGTTCAAGCTAGTGAGGGAGCAGTCGGCTTAAGACTGTGAGAGATATCTCACGGGAGATGGAAGGAGAATTAAAGGAGGAAATGGTGGGGAACAGCCAGTGAAAAATGGAAAGTGTGCATGAGTGCAGCCCTGCAGCCACTCCGCTTGACCCACGTTCCAGCTGGTCTGTTCTTGAGCAGACTGCCTGATTTACCCCAGAGGCTGGAATTGGGAGAGGGAGAAAGTATTTGGAAAGTAGTGGATTCTTGTTTAAAAGAGCGCATGCGTCACCTGGAAGTAGGATGTCTGAAACGCCTGCTCGATAGAGACAGATTACATAAAATGTGAGTGGAGGAAGGAGAAAGGAAGGGCGAGCCAGGAGCACTGGTAAACAAGATGTCCCAGGGCGCTGGTTTCCTGGTTGCCTCCAGTAACCAACAGGCTGCCTCTGTCCCAAAAGACTGCACTCATGATTGCCTGAGTGAAAACCGTGACGACGGCCCGGGTTAGATGCTTAGCACTGGAAAAAGCGGAAAAGCAATCTGGTCGTTGAATGGCACAGCAGATGATGGAGGCCGGAGCTCTATCTGACGCTTTAGACGGTTTAGAGTTTGTATGCTCTATTTTTAGGGAGTATTGGTGTGATTTTTTTAGACGTTTAATCACTGTGAATTAAAAGATTGATGTGAAGTGTGAAAAATCAATCAACACGACCCTGCTTTAACCCAGCGGGCCTCGTGTCTGACCCTGGAGAGCGCCATGCCGTGTCACACTGTTCTTCACACACACAAGCTGGTTATCAAGACTCCAGATAAAACCTTGTCAGAAAGCCCCCCTCCCCCTCCTGCTAACTAATGTAAACCAGAGGCGCTGGTCTTAAGATGGCTTCCTAATTATGTCGCCTGTGAGTGGAAGATGCTCGCCAGGGAGTTGCCCAGGTGACCGTGTGTGTGTGTGTGTGTGTGTGTGTGTGTGTGTGTGTGTGTGTGTGTGTGTGTGTGTGTGTGTGTGACCATTATCTGGCTTTGCAAAGGGCAATAAACGCAGCCTAACATACTGAGAACCAGGAAAAGATCACATCAAGGAACTTGCTTTTAATCTGTGGTCGCCTCGTCTCAGCAACAGCTCGTCTGTTTACCCTCCGACAATTCAATGAAGTCCAATGTGAACGCATTGACACATTTAAATTAAAACTGAATGTCAAGTGATGATGTTGAGAACCAGGAAGTCGTGTGATCTTGTGTTTCGTGAGAAAAGAAACATTTCATTGTTTGACAATAAACTAATGATGATGGTCATATCTGACTGCAGTTGATGTCCCTGATATTTTCCGTGCAAAATGCAGAAATGTGCAATATGTAAACATTCATTTAATTCTGCAAAGCATTTGACATCACATCTGGGTCCTAATCCCTTATCCTGTCTTTTTTGATTGTGTGTCTCTGTGTTTGATCTCATTTCAGTTATATTTAGATGTAAAGACTTATAATGTTTAATATGCTATTTTGTATGTAACCCGTTTATGGATGCTTGTTTTGCTGCTTCGGGACTTTTTATGCCATTGTTCTTCAGGATAATCAAGTTGAACATTAAAAAATTTCAGCAATTCAGAATAGTAGACATTGCCAATTTCCATCTAATTTCTAAATCTGTATTATTTTAAAAGTAAAAGCCTCAGCACAGGGGGTTAATTCACAAGCTGGTGCACTGCATCCAAGGCGAACACTTTCTACACACATCTAAGTGACGCTCAAACACGTTTTCTCCTCCTGTGTAGGAAGCCAGAAACTATGTGACAAGAGACTGTATAACATGTATAATTGAACAGCCCGTCACATCGGCTATCCCCAGGAGCAGCAACAGCATAAAGATTAAACGGTAGAGAAGATAATCTTGCTATTCCTGTGAGACAAGCTGATGTAACAGGTTGTCAAACGGATGTATTGTAAAAAAGACAGGAACGCAGACGAAGGGCACATGAGTAGAAATGTAGTAGTATTAATGTATTTCTATGGGAATGCAATGGGATATTATATTTATATTTTCATCAACCACACTAAGAAATATCATGATTTAATCAAATACAGCAACAAGTGTGTGCTATTTCACTTTTACTCTCAGTGGCAACCAAAGCAGAACCAAACATTTTTGCACATACAGTGTGTGACATTTTGTTGTTGTTGTACAAGTCACATGGAATCTGATCTTTTCAATTCAGGTCTGATTTCTTGCAGTGGTACCTCAGTGTGAAAACTCAAATCGGAATTGATCAGGATCCCACCACTACTGGCTCCCTCTCTGCGTCCACACACACCAACGTACAGAAGAAGCATCTATTGCTCCACAAAAAGCCATCATTTAAAATATGGCCCTTTTTCTCTTCATCCTCATTATCATTTGCTCACAAATTCCCTGGCCTCCGTGCGCATCCACTTGCTGATGTAAATGTAAACGCTAAACTTAGTGGCCTCCATGTTTACTTCCATAAGACAGTGTGCTGCGTGTGACATCTTTCTTATTGTTCTTTTGCGCGTGTGGGTCAATGGACCCATCCCTAAGTCCCGCCCCTCGAGTGCAGACCGGCCAATCCTAGCGTAGCTTCAGCCAGCTCGCTGGTATGGTACGAAAATGTGCAAATGTGGTTTATATGGCGCATCCTTTTTCCATCCAAAAGTTGTATTTAATCATAAACAAGACGCGGCGGTTTATAAGCCGCTGTTGCTGCTGCTACTACCCGCGTCCACGCTGCCCAAGTCGCGCGTCGAGCCGGGGCTGGTCCCGCTAACTTCGGTGGTTGTCGGGGAGCTAGCTGTCGTGTTTTTTAATACACATGAGAACAAACTGCTCTTGTAACTTCTTTATTTCTCGGCCCCCCCCGTCACGGGTTGTGCTTCCCACCTGATGGGGCCTAAGTCCCTACATGTAATATCTGTTATGAACATCCATTAAACATACGTGAACATCAATGTACCAACATACATAGCCAGCTAGCGCTAGCTAGTGGAGGTGGTGGGAGAGGCAGGGGTTTCCTTCGCCGTCAGACCTGTTTTCCATCGCGCCTCCTCGGGTGAGCGTGATGGCATCGTCGGTGGATTGTCCGCGGAGAGCTAAGCGGGGTGGCAGGGTGAGAGGCGCCGCGGGGCGGGGAGGACAGCAGGGAGTTTGGCTGCTGCTGCTGCTGCTGAAAAGACCCTGTTTTACAGTGAGATCACTCGTGAAGGGGATTCGGGAATATTTCACGTGAATTTTGTACCGTATGTCTCTGCAACTGCTGCTAAATTTAGAATCGGAAAAATCCACAAATTAGCCGCACCGATATTTAAGAAAAAAAGTAGCGGTTTATAACCCGAATTTTACGGTATACGTTTCTAAAATGTTTCGTACGTCAAAACCTTCACACTGAATGTAAACACATGCTGCTTTTGCTTTTCAATCATTGTAACCGTAAAGACCGTCTTCTGTCTCGATCACTAGGTGATGTGGCGGTTCACTTTTACACTGTGATCTTTAGCTTCTATCTTGATATTTTTAACCTGTTTTCACTGTTCAATCAGTTTGACATCCTGGATATATATTTTCATATATGTTCACACTCTATAAATACCACAGATTTATAGCAGTTAGAAGTCAATCAGTTTAACCTCATTAAAATGCAAACTTATGCAGCAAGATGCTTGAAAATCTAATCACACCGCCAACTTAACGAGGGAAGCTGTGAGGACAGTATGACATTTCTGCCATGTACGGTTTCATGCACTGTACGACACTCCGGGGGTCGGACGTACAAAAAACGGAATAGTTAGGGTATTTATTCTATTGTATATATAATGACCCTGTATGCCTATTACAGCACATGCGCTACAATAGAAGACTTGCCATCACAATGTGTAGGTACTTGAAATTAAGCTGACCGTCACAAAGCAGAATGTTGATTTTAACCAGACGTTACTTCGGAGACACAAGAATAGAAAAGCGTTCAAGTCTGAGAGGCTTCAGTGTGAAGGGGTGAGTAATGACAAAACAGAGAGGCTGGAGTTAACACGAGGAGCACATACTGTGCACTCCTACTATGCATTAAACACCCACCAGCATGTGTGTGCGTGCAGACAAGTGTAAAAAGACTCCCTATTGAGACGTCAAGCTGTTATTTAAGCACTCTCTCCAGTCACCACGTCATGATGGAGACAAAAGGTCAAGGCAGAGCCAAACACTGGCAGGGCCCTGCTCATCCTCAGCACAGTCGGCCTGGGAGAGCAACACACTATAATTACTATATTTGTGCACACACACACACACACACACACACACACACACACACACACACACACACACACACACACACACACACACACACATACAGTTGTACAACAGGACACCTGCTGAGTCTAAGTGGTCTTGTAGCGGGAGATGAATACAGAAAGGACGAAAGTCTCATCTGGAGCAACGCTGGAGTGTTTTACAGTCTCGTAAATCTGAGGGATTATTTTTTCTGCCGGCAGATGAAATGTTAAACAAATACGAATTGAATACAGATTTCCCCACTGAATCGGACTTAGCTGGTTGTCTGCCTTGAGCACGCCAGCTCTTTGAGGCACGACTCCGACCTTCAAATGCAAGGACAAATACCACAGTGACATTATGGTCCCCGTTTTCAAGATTGGTATCACCATGTAAAGTGTCATGAACATCCTCAATGCAAATAAATGGTTATATACTTCCAATGTGCCCATTTAATGCACGGTTGTGGACACACAACGGCAAACGGGCTTGCACATACTTATGAGGCCCTAAACTGGGACTAAACATGTTTTTAAATGAGCTGTAGCAATTTAAGATTGGTCGTTTGACAGAACTATCCCAGCTCAAGGTCCACTCACTAGCTTTTTCTGGAGCTTTCAACCATATCACTCACTTCAATCTCCATGACAATTTAGCCATCCACAGATGATCATGTGATGCGGTTTAAAAGCGCCAGTAAAAATTATTAAGTGGTCCTTGAGTTGAAATGACTTTGTCCAATGTAATTAACTTTGATGCTAATCTATGAGGACGGACGTGAGAACATAGTTGTGGTATAGTGTGTGGTGTATTTTAGTGAACAATGTGAGTGTGTTGTCTGGCATCAGACATTATACAGCCTTCTAAAAAAGGTTAGATCAACTTGAAAACTGTGAAAACTAAAGATTTTAACCATCAGGTTGTAATACACTGCTCAAAAACATTACGCGAACACGTAATCGTCAAAGTATCACACAGAGTCAATTAAACTTCTGGGATATCGGTCTAATTAGGAAGCGTTAGCGATTGTGAAGCAATTTCACCGGCTTTGGTGCAAATGAAAGCGACAGCAGGTGGACAGGAGAGGCAACAGGAAGACCACTCCCAAAAAGGGAATGGTTTTGCAGGTGGTGGCCACAGACCATTTCTCTTTCCTTAGTCTTCCTGGCTGATGTTACTCTAGTTTTGCATGTTGGTAGGGCCCTTGTAACTACTTGTAGCATGAGGCGGTACCCGCAATCCATTCAGGTTGCACAGGTAGTCCAGCTCCTCCCGGATGGCACATCTATCTATATGAGTTGTTGTGAGAAGGTTTGCCGTGTCTCCCAGCACAGTCTCAAGAGTGTAGAGGAGATAGCAGGAGACGAGGCCATTACCCAAGCAGAGCCGGACAGGGCTATAGAAGGGCAACAACCCAGCAGCAGTACCAGGATCTGCTCCTTTGTGTGAGGGGGAACAGGAGGAGCACTGCCAGGGCCCTACAGCGTGACCTCCTTGGTGCAGGACAATGCACCAGGAGGCCTCATGTGGCCAGAGTGTCGAGGTTGTTCCTGGATGAAGGTAGCATTGATGAGTCGCTTTTTTTATTTGTTTTATTGCACAGTAGCTGTAGTATCAGCAGTGTTTCCCCTAGGTTTACAGCTTCAGGGGGGGGGGGGGGGGGGGGGGGGGGGGGGGGACGGCGACGACACAAACACTTAAAGTAGTGGTTCTCAAACTTTTTCTGTAAATAACTTCATTTTGTGACTCCATCTGTGCTTTTATAAATAACAGAATAAAGAAAATTGCAATCACTTTCAAGTAAATCAGATTGCTCCATCAGACATTTTTTTATTTTTAAATTGCAATCACTTAGAACAATGAAAATAAAGTTATATCTGTGCAAAAAATAACTAATATTTAGTTACTACTAAATAGCTCATTGTGGAAAACAATAAGCTATTTATTTTTTTGCCAAACAAAACAGAATGGGTGCAGAGATGTGAGCATCAGGTTGCATCAGTATTAGTGGAGCAGTGAGCCTCTACACATCTTTATAAACGGGGTTGTAGATTTGATACAATTCATGCTCAACGTCGATCTGAGATCTGTTTTCTGTTTTGAGACGCAGCAGCAGGAAGGACGTCACGGAGACTTCTGGCAAAGAGCCAAAAGTCGGTGAGCGTAACCTGTTAACGGCATAACGTAAACATTTACCCGAAAGTACAGGCATTTCTCCATGTATTTATTAATGACTTAGTTTTATATCCGTGTACTTTGTACTTTTGTAATATGTGAAGCCAGCAGCTCATTGTTGGTACAAGACACGAGCACTTTGTCTCTTTCACCTGGAGCAGGAGAGCTGCTCCAGGTTCAGAGAGCTGCTCCGGGTTCAGAGAGCTGCTCCGGTGCTCCTCACATGAGAGCTGCTGTTGCCATCTTCACCCTGGGAGCGTTTAAAACGCAGATATAGGTCTGCTTTTCACGCGACATATTTTTTGACGCTCTCTGTCCGCTGCTGTGTGCTCAGCGCTCACCTGTCTGTGTGCGCGCACGTGTCTGTACGCATCAGGGCGGAACTCCGCATGTAGAGACCGAAATGACAAGCTGTGTGTGGATAAGATCAATAAAATACGGCCATTTAGTTTGTTTAATAACAGAACAAGGTGTAGACCGGTTCTATAGGAAAGAGAAACTTAAATGACGACTTGTGATCTGGCGCTATCGAGAAAATTACAGGGGGGGCGGAGGGTTTTTTCAGGGGGGCGCCCCGCCCCCCTATTCTAACGGTGGGGGAAACACTGATCAGTATAGTTTAGATTTTCTAGACAAAAAGTGAAGAGAATTCTATTTAATTATACAACACTGTCTCATGGTCAATACAAACCAACACATGCATACTACGTCAGGACACTCTTAACCTTCATTGATATGTTGGCAAGGGCCTGAGCAGGGTCAGGGGTCGGCTTCGCTCCGATTGCTTTATTGACCCCCTGTCCAGGGTTTCCACTGCCCTTAATTGCGGCTGTTGTTAAAGCTGCATCCATACTTTTCAATGCAGCAATCCAATAATCATTTCAGTCCAAGCCATACATATTTTGGCTCATTTCATAATGCAGTAGGACAGCATTAAATATGGAGAAATACAGAGAGTGCTATCGGGGAAAATATGACGGAGAGTAAAAATCAAGCAAATGCCCAGCTTCTTCAGCAGGAGACTCATTTTAATGTATTTATCTCTTCAAGTGAGGACAAATCTGAGCGATAAATTGACCGCTCAGCGAGTGCACCAATTGCTATTTCACTCAAAATACACTACAAATCCATTATTCAGACGTATTCTCTGACGGACGGGCAATTCAGGTTTGAGCAAAGCATCCAGGCTCTCCTTGAGGACCTTTGTGTTGTCCTGTTACCTGCATTATTTATTGCCGAGCTGAAATATGGACCTCAAATAGCCAACCAGTTTAAAATCCTAAGCTTGGGGGGAAAGCCGAGAGATATGAAAAGTGGGGGGAAAGAAGCAATAGAAAAGAAAAAAAAGGGTGTTGCAGCTGACAGATGCTGAAAACCGAGGACGTTACTTAACTGCAGAAGGAGTCAATTAGAAGACCATTGAATAATGTGTGTGAGAGACGGAGAGGGGATGGCGATGTATTGATGCAGGCAGACACACTCCCTGTCTTCACGTGTCCAGCAGGATTTGGTTTCCGTCCTTCATGTTCACAATCAAAGCTGTGGACGGCGTGGCGGAGACACAGACCCAAATGCTTTCATCAAGACTGCTCTTTGCTTTCTTCCACCTCCACACGGTTGCAACCAACCCCTTCCTGTTACTCCCCATCTCGCCTGCTGGGTCTTACTGCATTTAGTTTCACTTTTACTGTTTGTATTTGTCATCCCTCTTATTTAGTTGTTCTTCGACAAAGACTGTTGCTTGTGATGAACAGCTGAGAGAGAAAACTGCATAAGACAACACATGGATTGTTATTGGATAGTTATTTGATTCTGTGAGGGCAAAATGCAGCTCTAAAACGCTGGGCAGCATATTGTCCCATCGGTCAAAAAAACACTGTTTGCCTTACTGGCCTGTCTAACCCCAAAGGCTTTACCAAACATCAGTATTACTCAAACAATGCAGCAATAACTTTTGTTATCAACGCAATTATGTTCTCAATTTATCATTTGAACTAAAACATTTCAGAAAATAGAGAAAAATGCCAGTCACTATTTCTCAGAACCCAAAGTGTTGACTATAAAGTGCTGATTTTTGCCAGTCCACAACCCAAAAAATAATAATTCTAAATACATAACAGAAGACTAAGAAAACCAGTAAAAACGCAGTTGATCAACTTGAACCAGATACATTGTTGATCGACAGGATGATTGAACATGAGAACCACATTTTGGATGAAATAAATCAAGACAGACCTGGAGAAACAAAATCCTTTGAGTGTTGTTAAAATATTTCAGAGTAAGGTATACACCCTCAGTGCATAATTGTAGTAACCATATAATAATAGTTTAACAGACTAATGGCAAGTATACTACATCCTGCTCATCACTCAATACACTATATCCTTATTAAGGTTTAATTACATTATTTCATGCAAGTTGTATTTTGATGATTCTTCCTAAGGATGGGCAGATAGCCCGGGTCCTGGCGGGAAGTGGGCATAGATTACGAGAGCTTTAAGGCATTTTAAAAGGGACGTTTGGCCCCGAGGCCGTTGGCGCACACAACAAAACACAAACGCAAAACATCGCAAACGTGGACCCCATTCCAAACACACAACCACGCTTTGATGTGCAGTGTGCAGGGTGAGATGTTTCCAGCGGACTGCATTGAGGAGGACTCCCTCGGGAGCGTGGGAGAAATACAGCTTCAGTGCCCGTAACTGTGTCAAGCACCTTCTCCCACATACAGCCCGTGGGTTCTGATACAACCCGGATTCCTCTGCGAAATCGATATTTCGTGGGGCGCTTTGTGCCAAACCGCACACGGAGCGGTGTGCACGGGAGGAGCGCAAGCAGCTGCCTACCCATCTGTAGCATCAAATAAACACACATAGTTTAAAATCATAGATGCATTACCATAGTGTTTCCAGTTTGGAAGGATTTTGTATCCACACGAACGGTTATGGATTAAAATACGCTGCGTAAAAGTTAGCTAGCCAATAGAAAAAAACTAAGTTTTTTTAAAAAGGTAATTTGAGCGTATGCATATCATATATACATTATTCAATGGACTAAAGTTATTGCTGGACTGGATAGGTCGGCGCTGCCTGCCTGCCAACTGTTTACAAGCGGCTGCGCAATGTTACACTAAAATGTGTTTTAGTGGACAAACGGCTGCACGAACAATATATATATATATATATATATATATATATATATATATATATATATATCGCAGAGTAAATTAAAATTATTTTGTAAAACTGCGCTCTTACCTCTTCGAGTCGGAGCCGTGCGCTCAGCGATTCACGTCCGCAGCATGTGTGTGCTGATAAGCGTCCCGTACGTCCTGTGGAGCCGATAGTCGACTGTCTCTGCAGAGCAGCGGAGACATGCTCAGCAGCAACAGCTCCACCAGGGGCCACTGACAACAAGCCCGCTCAGGGGGACGGAAGGACGCTGCCGCCAGGATGACGTCAACTGAGTGAGGAGGTGGTGGTGGTATTACTGTCGAGTACGTTCAGGTCGAAGGTTTAAAACTTCGAACAACTGCTGGTTGAAACTTAAAGCCCCACTCAGATTTTTTTGTTGTGCACTAAATTAAATGTGATTAAGAAAAAAGCTGTATGTGTTACCTTTGTGGCTGTATGGGGAGCTGCACAAAAACGGATACATTGCCTCAGGTGATGTCACTTGAGGCAGTGATGAGGGCTGAAGGCTACACGTCTTACAATTTACACTTTATTTTAAATAAATGTCACAGCATATATACATAAATTAAATCTGACATTTGCGTTTAAACCATCCTCAGAAAATCACCTCGAGTCGGGTTCTAACCACCGACTTTATGATTAAAGGACATGCTGCTCAACCCGCTGACCCACAGCAATTACACAAATATCAAGTTGTCCAGATTGAAAGTGAGTTTCCCAGACCTCTGTAGCCGACTACTCATCTCTGCTCATAGGGCCATTAGCTGCTAGCCTAACACATACTGACAGTCGGCGGTTGAGTTGCATTGTGGGTAATGCAGGCACCAGGTTTTGACAAGGACAAAGAATGTATGAAATGTAACAAAATAAATCTGGATTAAATAAAAAATAAATAAAAAGGATCTCTCCATTTCTGCTGCATACGTCTGACATCAGGAGTCTGATGGTAAACTTTAGGAATTGAAGACCATTTTAAATGTTTCGCAAATTTGAGTGACAGTGGGTTCCGATCTTGCTTCATCCTTTTGGGGAAGCGAACCCTTTTGTTTGGACCGATCGGAGGTTGTGCCTTCTAATGACTGCAGAACGTACAGTAAAGCTATACATTTACTCAAACGTCAAGGTCAACCATTAACGGCATGGTTGGGGATTTTCAGTTGGCGCATCCAAACACGGTGAAGTGAAAGAAAAACCAAAACCACTTGCTGAACCTGTTAAACAGAGCAGATACTGCAGAAACCAATCAATATGGAGCCAAGTGTACGGCTGCAATTCAACACACTGTAATAGTACCATCAGGAATACTGCGAAACACAGCAAACGTATCAATTACAAGAGACAGTCCCCTCCTTGATTCAGTTCAGTTCAAAAATGAACTTGACCACTGTTCAATCACTTAAATGTAGTTGGTGTTGTATGCAACTACTACTCATGCATTCATGAGATGCAATTTAATTGATGAACGGCCAATACCAAATACTGTTGGAGAATGTTTTGATTATCCCACGATTCATTATCTCATTACATTTAAACATCCACATCCCTCAATGCATTAGCAAAACAATAAATCTACTAATATGATGCAGTGTGTATATTGTCTTTCATGTAAACATTGATTGAATCCCAAATTACCAAATCTGTTGACTATACCATTATTTCTGGTTATATTTTCTGCAGACAGGACAAAAGAAAAGAAACCGGCAGTGTCTTCTGAGCCACAGTCCAACTCTTGACCTACTGATATGTACCTCATTTATCTTTATGGTGTATCAGAAAGCCAATTTGGTTGAAAATCTGTCCGCGGCTTTTTGCTGCAACCTTTTACAACGAGATGGCAAAAGTGGCACTTCTGCCGCCAGCTGAAGCCATCATCTCTCTTCTCTCGCAGCATAATGGTTCGCTTCCGGCCTCTCGCCCCCTGCAGCTGCTCTTACTTCGTTCTCTTCCTCGGATTTTCTGAGGCAGAGGCAGGCTGCAGCTGACAGGACAGTGCAGGCGACAATTAGGGAAGCGTGGGAGAGACAGCTGGACCTGTTGCCAATTACACTGACTTTGACCAGGAAACACACACACACACACACACACACACACACACTTGTAGAGCTCCTGTATGTCGACTTAAATGGACTTTGAGGAACGAGAAATAAAAGTGTTAGCTTTATTTATTCATCTCCATAGGAAAAAGTTACAGTAATGAGTAAAAGTGCTTTCTGAGGAATAACTTGTGGTATTAGCTTGAACATATAGGGCAAAAAAGAAAAGAAAAAAATTGGTAACAGAACAAGAAAGTGACTGAGACTGTTGCATTGTCTGAATTGTCTGCAAAACCGCACAGGAAGCTGTGACGTAAATGTGTGGAGATCGGCGGTGTCATCCGTGACCATCTACATGTGTGCTAAACCTAAGAGTGGACGAGGTGTTTGCGCCATGATCGGCAGCGCCAGTCCATCATCAGTGGGATATCTTGCCCAGCAGCATGCTATGCAGCTGCCGGATCCTGCCTTCCTGTGGCAGCGCCAGGCTTTTCTCTGCTCTCTCCTCCTCCTCATCCAGCAGCTGCTCGATGTAGCAGGAGGATCCCAGCAGGACGTGGCCTGTGGCCTGCATGGAGAAGATGGTCCATCGCAGAGCCTCCCTGGAAGCACAGCGCGGAGAGAGAGAAAGTAGTCATACGGCAACTTGAGATACATATATTAGGTATGAAACTATTATTATAATTTTTTTTTTTTTTTTAATTAAATGTCATTTCTGGAGTAATTGTCATAGAAAATTAAATACACAAGCTAATGACTGACATGAAATAATCTTTCCTCACGTCAACTGCATCTCATGACAAAATAAAAAAACGGGCGTCTAAGAAACTGCCCTGTGAGCACAACAGACCCATATTTGACCGGTCTGTAATGTAATCCTCTCTGACTGAAGCTCTGTGTCAACGATAAAAACCAACAGATCTCCACAGCGATGACATAACATGAATTTAATCCCAGTAAAATCAAACCTTTTGTTCTTCTGCAATCTGATCATTTCAACTCGGCCACCCACACAGGTACACATATTCAAAATATGAATTTACATGTTCGAGGTTGTGCACAGAATACTATTACAACTGGTGGTGATATGGTAGAAAAGCAGCTGATGTAGAGAAATGAACCAGAAAAAAAATAGCATGGCAACGGTGATGATCCGCTTGGTATTTTATGAATTGGAAACTAGAAGTAGATATGGTTGAATTTTTGACTGAATAAACTCTAACTAGGGAAAGTTGCCAGAGAAACGCTTTGAAAAGAAGAAACAAACATTGATTACATGACAGCTCAACACAAAAGCAGAATAATGACAGAAGGCGTCAGATAGTCGACAGACACTTACTTCAGCATCTTTTTGGCGGCGTAACAGCGCAGGTCATAGGACACGGTATAAGCGCCGTACAGTGTTGCTTTCACGTTCAGGCAGCCAATGAAATCCTTGGGGTTGTTTTTGTAGAGGTCAAAGGTCAGCTTGGCCACATCTGTCCGGTGCTGTGTCCTGCACTCGCTGAGCTGATCTCTGGAGGGGCCGTTCTGTGAGGAGACAGGACCGGAAACAAAGGTTGAGTGAAAGGGGGCACAGACATATTTAGTTGCCGTGATTGCGACCAGCAAATGTTGTCAAATGACAACAGCGAGCTCCACCAGCAGACATTACAGACTGAAGCAGCTCCTGCCAGCAATGATGGGAAAGGCAAATGACAATGAAGCGAGGTCAATGCGAGGTCACCAGACAAAACATGTAGGGGAGGCGGATGCAAATCACAGCATGCCTCAATTTCTATGGAAATGAATTGCTTTTGGGAGAAACACCATTTCAAGTTAACACCAGATTTTGATTCTTCCATTAAAAATTATGAAGGGGGAAACTAATGGTGTTCGCCCTGAGCTCAGCCTTTGCACAATAACTGACATATTCCTCCTCAATTTAGTTTGAGGATACAATATTTGCTGATTCAATTTCACTGTATTACTCTTCAGCCTACAGACTCCTGTACCATCCATATTCATGGCTGCTTCATTGAAGAAACAGATATTCCCCCGTTTATTCAGGCAATACTTCAAAGACTCACTGGCACAACAAACCCTGAATACAAGCAGTCAGTCAGTTAAACGGCACACTGGGCAGCGGATCAACAGTGTCACCTACTGGTTGATCTGGAAAAAGGGTCAAACACTATCATACCGGCTGTGGGGTCCACTTGTGGCCCTTCTCCAGGACCATGAGGACAGCGTTGTCTGGCAGCGTCTGGAAGAACTCCTCCGTGTCCACCCCTGTGCCGTCTTCATCCAGCACCAGGGCGCCGACACACGGCACGCTCAGCGAGTCGCTGACCTGGGAGAGCGGGCACAGGGAGGAGCGGTTACACAAAGATAGAGCATTGTTGCAGTCGGGCGTACACCTCAGTCTTGTGAACTTTAACCAGCATGAGCCTCACAGACGGCGCAATAAGTGAGTCACAGGCCAATCGTTCTGTGGACGTTTTAGTCACCGCTTCATCGTCAGCCACTCTCGACTACTTCACAATTCCTGCTCAGCCCTTATGAACACTTCACACACACACACACACACACACACACTCCCCTTGCCTTGTTCATCAGGTCTTCTAGTACGTCCGCCATGATGCCCTTCTTCAGACTGCGGTCGGCATTTGTGACTCTAAAGGGCTTTGGTCGAGGAGCTCGACCCGACAGGAGCTGCTGGGTCATGGAGGCACTGGCCGAGACGCTGGCTGTGACACACCTGAGAAAAGATGGAAGACATACTGCTGAAACTCCATGATGTTCAACCTCCTCCTCCACTATTAACTGCCGATTGTTGACCATCCCGTCCAGCCCGCGGAGCAGTGCTCTTACTTGGAGAGGGAAGACGGAGTCAGAAGGCTGAGGGACTTCATAGCGTAATCCATCTGAGAGCTCATCGACCTGCGGTTAGAGGAAGCATCGGTTTACAAGTAGACAACACATCATCACAAGCAACAGGTAACATTCCCAAACAGGCCCAATATTGCAGCTTGAAAGATTCAACATTTTATAGTCAGACGATAAATAATTAGGGCAAAGGATCTGAAGTACATTCTGGTCGAGCATGCCCTATTTAGTGTCCAAGCCTCCATGTCTACATCTATTATAATTAACTCATCTGTAAAGCAGACCCCTTTTTGTGTTTCAATAAACTACACACATTTCACAATAAAACAAAACAGAAAAATCGACAACGTATATGACCTTATTGTTATAGAAAGGTGACAAGCTGTTGTTCCTGCCGTCTGTGAATGTAATCCTTATTGTGGTCCTGAAGTGCTGCTCCTAACTCCACTAAACTTCTCCGACACGCTCTTCTCGCCGTGTCTTGCGCCACTTGGGGACTGAACTTTGCGCTGATGACTGTTGAGCTTGTTGCAAGCTTTATTGGGTAATTCTCCATGAGCACTGCTCTGACCCGCCCCTGCGAAAGCCCCGGATTTCAGTTTGTTATACGAGTCAGAGTTACATTTAACTTAGCATCCAAACTACTGAGGAAATTGTCCCTCTTAAAATATGCCAACACTGGTCTGTTAAAATTTTGACAGATTAACACAGAGATTGTTATTGGAAAGATTTCTAAAGACATTCAAATCGTATTTTTCAATGCATGTAGAACAAACTAAGTACTATTTAATGTAACTATACTAATGACAATTTTAACTTTTGTTTCGGTCAAAGGTTGCGGAAAATGTGTGACAGTCATGCAATTGGTGGAAAGCACCACACTTGAAGATTTCTTCGTTCAATGTTCACAGAGTTATCTCACACATTGGCGTGTTGGCTTATGGAGACAATATGTGTCCATACCTCCCAGTGTTATGACACGATGGTACACACCTACAGCTATAGGTAGTCTGAGAACAGTGTACACAACAACAACTAAAACCCAGAGATTGATAAGAAAACCATGTGACAGAAATCTTACTCGGGTACATTTTTAATCTGCCGTTTGAGGCAGAGAGACACACAGCTGCAATGAAACCATGTTTCTTCCATCCTGGTACGCACGCACACACACACACACACAAAATGGGAGTAAAACGCTCATCACATAATGAAGAATCCCCACTGACATTATGGTTAAGACTACTGTTTGCTAATTGGACAGGCTATATATATATATATATATACACACACACATACATCTTCATGTTTTCTTGGCAAATAAAGACTTCCTATAGTCAGAATTAAATGTGGGTTTTCAGAGGAGGATTGGGGCTCTGTTTATCAAATTTAACATCCATTCCTCGTCAGCCTTTTCAAATAAATAAGGCAAATAGAGCCTTAAACGCATTTAACTTAGCTTTATTAAATGTCAGGTCTCGTCACGAAAAACATTTTTAATCAATGATTTCATTATTAGGCACAAACTTGATTTGTTTTTAAACGAAACTTTGTTAGACCACAATAACAGTGCAGCTGTTCTTATTGAATCAACACCTCCCAACTTCTGTTTCATGAGTGAAACAAGAGTGCATAAGAAAGGAGGTGGAGTTGCTATTTTATATAATGAGTCTCTTCAATGCAAGCAGATGTCTTTTGGTCATTTTACTTCCTTTGAATATGTGGCTCTCAATTCCACTCAACATTTACAGACCACCTAAATACTGTGCAACCTTCTTTAATGAGTTTACTGAACTGCTGTCTATAATCTGTATCCATGTTGATAATCCCCAGGACAGAGGGTCTATAGAGCCATGTGGTGTCCTTGACTATCTGACTCAGCATGCAACAGGTCCCACTCACAACAAGGGGCACACTTTAGACCTAATCATCACCAAAGGTCTGGACATTTCCAAGGTTGCTGTGACTGATGTTGCACTCTCTGATCATTTCTGTGTTTTCTTTGAGAGTGCAATCTCCCTGGACACAAATGTTCAAACCAAGGTTGTGACGAAGCGTTACATCACTGAAAATACCAGTGAACTATTTATTCAGAAGTTCTCCTCCACACCAGCCCTCTCTTGCATCTCAGTCAATGAGCTTGTGGATGGCTTCAATTCTAAAGTAAAACATGTTATTGATGCCATTGCACCCAGTAAGGTGAAGGTTGTCTCGGGTAAGAAAAGATCCCCTTGGAGAAATGCCACGCTGGTCAGAATAGAGAAAAGAGTGTGTCGGGAAGCTGAGCGCAGGTGGCGAAAAACTAATCTCCAGGTTCACTGTGGTAAATATAAAGAGAGACTTCGCAATTATAATTTGGAAATTAGGAATGCAAGAAAGTCTGTCTTCTCTGACATCATAACCAAAAACAATACATGTGCCTTATTTGCTACCGTCGAAAGGCTAACAAACCTTCCGGTGTCGGTAACTGCTACGCTCCAATCCACCTGGGCATTAGGGCTGAACGATTTGGGAAAATAATCTAATTGCGATTTTTTTTCCCCAATATTGCAATTGCGATTTAATATACACATCATATGTTATCCTCTCTTTTCCCCAACAAAACATAATGAATGATTTAAATATGACCAACACAATATTAGATACATTTAGTGTAAAATGCTCTTTCCCATTGGCTGGGCCTATTTGTTAGAATTAAATAAAAAGATGAAACTTGAAATAAATGACATTTTTATTGAACTGTTCATTACAGAAACATCTGTGGCTTTGCCACTGTGCATTTAAGTAATTTAAACAAAGGCATGCACTTTGTAAACACTGCAAAATTTAAAATTATATGTATCTTACTGCTCCCAAGTCAGTAACATTTCACACAACTGAAACAGAATTTCTACTACTTTGAAAATATTTTGTAAAATCAAAGTAAATAAAGTTATAAATAAAAAAACGGAGAAATGCACTTTTAAATTAGACAATAAAAAACAATTTGAATATTATAATATAGATCAACCTCACTTATCTGACGTACACAACAATAACACACCACACAGACTAAAGTTCACTAGGAGTATGACACTGCCAGCCATAATGATCCAACAGTTTTGTTCTCAGTGGCTCACAGATTTTTTGCTAAGAAAACCAGCATATTGACTTTTGCTGGCTTCAAGGATGAGCGAGTGCAAGTCACAATATTCCCTCCTGTGCTAAAAAGACGTAAAAAGACGTAAGACTCTGGTAAGGCTCAGCTGTGCGGCTTGACCACAGATCAGTAGCGGTAGCAAAAAAGTCCACCGTTTTAAGCTCCGTGGCGACTTTCTCTTTGCACTTTTTGTACAGCTCCGGTATGGCAGTCTGACTGAAATATGTACGGGAGGGTATCCTGTACCGTTTAGCAAGCGTTTTGATCAATGCCATGAACCCAGGCTTGGTCACTGTGCTGAGAGGCATCATATATTCGGCTATGAACTCGGTTATTGCCCGAGTGATTTCCCCGTGTCGTTTTTAATTACGTTCATATGGAGTGACGCTTTCAAACATTTCGGTCAGTGATCCCTGTCTTGAGGTATTTGGCTTGTCTGGCGCACTGGTGCTCGGCATTTTGGCCATACAGCTGTCATACGTTGATTTGTGCTATTTTTTTTAAGTGCTGGAACAAGTTTGTAGTGTTACCCCGTGAAGTAGCAACAGGAGCACGGCTTGCTCTGCACATCACCTGACGCTGCGCAGCATCTTCTTTTTTGAAACCAAAATAGTTCCACACCACCGACGTGCTGTTCCTCTTCGAGACTAAAGTCTCAGCTGTGTCAGTTTCTGACTGTTCCGTCGAGCCCGAGGCCATTGCGCAACAGGTTAAAGGGCCGCTTGAAAAGTTGATGCAGCCGAGTTCTCCACTCTTTCGCTCGCGTCACGTGATGACGTTGTAATCGCGCACGTTGCGGTTAGAAAATCTCGTTTTATCAGATCGCGATATTATCGCAAATGCAATTAATCGTTCAGCCCTACTGGGCATGCAATCAATTTGCCTCCTATTTTGCTGAATTCAGAAAATTAGACAAGCAGTCAGTGGCTCCACACCAACCACAGGATATGTGTTGTCCCCATCTTTAAATAGCATCCATTCAAATATCATCACACAATTTCACTCAAATCAACCAAAGAAGCCTAGAAGACATTATACAACATCTGAAAACATCTTCCTGTTGCTTGGATATTCTACCAACACACCTTTTCAAAAATATTTCACACCGCATGACCACTGATCTTTTACAAATTCTAAACACATCCCTTCTCTCAGGTGTCTTCCCACAAGCCCTAACAACTGCAGTTATTAAACCAATCCTAAAGAAAGCTAGTTTAGACCCTGAAATATTGAAAAACTATAGGCCAATATCAAACCTCCCATTTTAAGTAAAATAGAAAAAGTGGTTTTTCAACAGCTGAACAACTTCTTGGCCGAAAATAACTGTTTTGAGGTCTTCCAGTCCGGCTTTCGTCAGCACCACAGTACTGAAACTGCTCTTGTTAAGGTTTTCAACGACATGCTGCATTAGACACGGTCGATCATGACATACTACTAGACAGACTGAAAGTCTGGGTAGGACTCTCTGGCGCAGCACTTAACTGGTTTGAATCCTACTTGAAGGACCGAAAATACTTTGTGTCGGTAGCTAATTACACATCAGAGCTGACTAGGATGACATGTGGTGTTCCCCAAGGCTCAATACTGGGGCCTCTTCTGTTCAACATCTACATGCTTCCACTGGCTCAGATTATGAAAAACAAAAAAAGTGTGTTATGCAGGTGATACAAATCTACATAACTATATCACTAGGGGACTATAATCCCATACAAGGGCTGGCTAAATGCATTGAAGAAATCAACAACTGGATGTGTCAGAATTGTCTTCAATTAAATAAAGATAAAACAAGTAATTGTTTTTTGTTCCGAAGGATGAACGATTGCAAGTGAGCGCTCAGCTTCAATCACTGATGTTAAAAACCTCAAACCAAGCCAGAAATCTAGGTGTAGTTATGGATTCAGACCTCAACAGCTATATCAAGACAATTACAAAATCAGCCTACTATCACCTGAAGAATATATCAAGGGTTAGAGGACTTATGTCTCATCAGGATTTGGAGAAACTTGTCCATGCATTTATCTTCAGTAGACTGGACTACTGTAACGGTGTGTTCACAGGCCTCTGTAAAAAGCCACTCAGAAAGCTGCAGCTCGAGTCCTCACTAAGACCAGGAAAGTGGATCACATCACACCAGTTCTGAGGTCTTTGCACTGGCTTCATGTCCAACAAAGAATTGACTTTAAAATCCTGCTGCTGGTTTATAAAGCACTGAATGGTTTAGGGCCTAAGTATGTTTATGATCTGCTGCTACCTTATGAACCATCCCGACCCCTCAGGTCGTCTGGGACGGGTCTACTTTCTGTTCCAAGAGTCAGAACTAAACATGGAGAAGCAGCGTTCAGCTTTTCTGCTCCACATATCTGGAACAAGGTCCCTGAAAGCTGCAGGTCTGCTGAGACCCTCAGGTCCTTTAAATCCAGATTGAAGACTTTTCTGTTTGCTGTTGCCTTCAATTGAACCAGATTCAATTGCTGCATCTCACTACTGAATTTTATTTCTTAAACTGCACTGTAACTTTTATTCAATTTTTATTTAGCTTTTTGAATGTTTGAATGTTTTCTTAACCATTTTTAAATCCTGTTTTCTCTGCATTACGTTTTGATGCTTTTAATGGTTTTATGTGAAGCACTTTGAATCGCCTTGTTGTTGAAATGTGCTATACAAATAAACTTGCCTTGCTGTGGGAGCAACACATCCAACTCAAGGAACTGAGGAAACTCTGGTGAGAAAATCAGCTTTTTGTTTTCTTAGATAACACATGCAGCATTTAGATAAACAGAAACATCGAGTACTTACTATGGACATACTGAGGTTGTATTTTACGACCACCAAGAGGGGGCCAAATACAGAGAATATAGCCTCTCGACAACGGCACCACAGCGTAATGCTATATTTAAATGTATAATGCACTAGTTTCTATCAAATGTGTGCACCGGCTTATTTTTTTATTTCACAGAACAAAGTGTGATAAAATACCCAACCAAAGCACAACGTGAAACAAGAAATATTCAGACTTACTTTCCCTCCCGCGTGCTTCCTGACGTAAAGTGCAGCCACTTGGAGCCCGTCGCTGCTCCCACGCTAATTAATAACACCTGGATGACACTGATTGACTGCAGTTTGCGCCCTTCCGGCTTCTTCCCCCCTCTGTTTGCGTGCTAACTCCCGTGAATTGAAACAATGGGATGCTCAGAGAAGAAGTAGTTACTAATGAATATATGTTGACGATGAGAGGAGCCGTCTTTTGGCAATCCGTAAACTAATGATAGCCACAGTTAATTTAAGAGACACAACGAGGACACCATGCGGACAAATGACGAACTGCCTCAGTGTGAAACACATTGTGACTTGCCGAAGTCCATTGCAATGCTTTGGAGAGTGGTGAACATCTTTACTTAAGTAAAAGTACCACAATAACGTAACGTTATTCAATTTGCACTGAAGTAAAAGTACAGATATAAACTATTAGCAACTAATTTACCCAGAATTGCCCCCATATTGTGATATAACCTATACCCTTGGAAAAAAAGATTTATATAATGTGCACTACAATATTAAATGCAATAGCAACAACTGTTGTCGAGACCAATCTGTGAATAAAGTTTAAACTCAAACTGAAAAGACTAACTTAAAATTGTGATTTCTCAGAGAAGTGCAATCATTACAAAAAACGCTGTTGCCTCCATTTACATGTTCATTGTGATAAAAGGGTTATGATGATGATGATGAGTGGAGTTTTTTTGTTTTGTCACATTTCTACACTTTTTTAATAAGTAACCTTTGATAAGTAGCCTGAGAAACCCAGTGACACTTCCTTAAATATATTATTCTCACAGCATTCTAGTGGAAACATAAACAACCTTGTGCTCATTGAGTCCAGTTGGGGTAATTTGTACATCTGCAGGGTTTGGAGGGTTTCTCTGATGCCCAGTAATGACTTCATAGTGGCCTTGGTACTTAGTGTCGCGGCAACATATTAAAAACATTTCTTGTAATATTTGCACTTGTGTTGGCTTTAACTACCGCGGCCTGAAGTGGTACAAAATAATAATAATTCAAGGTTACGACCAGCGTAAAAACTGGACAAACTCCGGTGCAAATCAGAACAGCAGTTTATTTCACTCTGTTGCTTCATATTTCATGCTCTCTGCAGGAGCACAGATGAATCATGCCACAGATATTAATGCAATGTAGAGCAGATAATGCATCAGACTTAAAATAGCTGCGACTTCTTTGCCAAATTTATCAAGTATGAGTGAACAAAGGTCTATATAAAGGGTCTGTTCTTCCTTCAGAGGTCAATATCCTGCCCACGTCTTTGTCCTGTTATCACATATCAGACCCTGCTGTGGTGACGCACGCTCATTTGGCTCAGACCCATTCATTTGTGCTTTATGGGTTACTGATGCTTGTAATTATACTAAGCATGGCTCATATCAATGCAACGAGTGAAATGAATTAGACTTGAGAAAAGAAATACGATTATCATATTGGATTTAATTGAACAATCTTTTTTTCTTTGAATCCAAGATTACACATGCAAACACAAGAAACAGATTTCGGTACCTGATCGCAGTTTCCGACCCATGGGTGAATAATCTTTGAGACAAAAGACCAGCTTCATCCTACTTTGTTTGACATTGTTTACAGTGTCCTTTTGTTTTTACATCATTCTCTCTGTTTTACTTCTGTTCCAAGAGTCTGCCCATGGAGTGTGGTTTTGGGTGTAAAATGAGGTCATATATTCATTTAATGGAAGTACAAAAGTAAAGCAGATCTAAGCTCTAAAGGACAGATACTGACCGTAAATGACTGATTTCACCTGAACTAACACAGTTTCTAACCAGGTGCCAGTGTCACAATGTAAGAAGTTAACCCCTCTGTGAGGTGAGATTTTGTCCATCGGGCCCCTGACAGCTCCCGGGGGCCCCCTCCACTTCTTATTTCCTCTTGCCTATTCGTGCCATCAGTTCTGCATTGGCCGCAGCCTTGGTTCTCATGTCCTGGTTCTTGGCCAGGTCTATGAGGACACTGAGGATGCTGGTGGGAACATCAAGGGACAGGGCGAAGCGGGACCCCTGCTGCGCTCTCTTTGGCACCTGGGAGGCCGGACGCGGGGCTCGTTCCCGCCGGAGCAACGAGTTCAAGACGCCGCTGCGGTTCAGGATGTCGATGGCCAGCACGTCCCTCCATGTGTCTTCGTCAAGTTTAGCGAGAGCGGGGCTGCTCCTCTGGCTCTGGGCGATCCACGGCAGCAGCAGAGCCAAGCAGAAACACACATGCACACTTCTCATGGTCAGGACTCTGTCTGCAAGGAGAGGAGGAGAACAGGTCAGCCAGTGGCTCTTGAGTTCACAATTCTGGCACTGCAAGGGTTCTCTCGGCCGTCGTTCTGTACTAATGACATGTGTAAATCCCTCTTAAGTCAAAAGGTAATGAAAAACAGGAGGCTATTAGATGAGACTATAGAGGCAACACAAGCAAGACAGTCCTACTATTATGTATATATCAACATCTCAATAGTCCCTCAATGCACAAATGGAGATACGTGATCTACCCAGTGTGCAGTAAATGGTAGAGACAAAAGACAAAAGCACGTTGGAAAAGTACTTTGTTTATACAGTTTTCTGCAGGGAATTACAGCTTCTCCAATATTTTAACCACTTGTCCAATAAATACTACTAATAATAAAATAAATCATGCAATATGTTCTGATAAATGTAGGCTACAGATGAACTAAGCCTCAACAGCTGTCATAATCTCCATCAATACTTACTCAGTCACCGTTTGTGAAAAGTTAGTAACTTGACAAAAAGGCACTTCTCCTTCCTCCGGTCTAAAGCAGGGCTTTGGTTGATCTCTTGTCTTGGACCCAATAATACTATGAGCTGCTTCTTCTTCTTCTTCTTCTTCTTCTTCTTCTTCTTCGTCTTCTACAGGAGGATCGACCTGTGTGACACGCAGTCTGATGTTCAAATGGACTTCTGCCTCCTCGTCCACGTTGGTTTTTGCCGTGGCACTGCCCCTTCCCCTCTCTGTTTATCTTTTATATCTCTACACCCCATCACCCTCCCTTCATTTCAGCTCATTTCCTCTCCAATCATTGCCATCTTTCTCTTTCTAAAAATAACACAATGCTAATCACAATAGTTTGCCTAGAATGAATGGGAGAGTTGCCCCGAGTCAAAGCACAGCTGAACCCCACCACTTCTGTTAAAAAAGTTAAGTACCAACACGCTGCAAAAAAAACAAAAATACAATTCCTTTCTTATCATGGTGTCATGAGTTCCTCTATTGTCAATATTCCAAGCAGACTGGGTGACCGAAGCCTCATCATTACAAAGGGGAGGAATACGTTGTGTTTTAAGGCAAGATGAACAATATTGCTACTGAGATGGCCAACGTTCATGCTATTGCAGATCGTTGTGATCATCTTTGTAGGTGTGATACCATGCAGCGACAATAATGGGGAGCATGCTCTGTGTATAGTTGTTTGTGGCTTTACTCAAATATGTTCAAATCAACAGAACATTTTCTCATCAACTAGTCAAAGAGTACAGACACATCTTCAGGATGTAAAACAAGCAGACTACGACAAAAACTCCTCATTTGGGAGTTCTACATGAAAGAGCAGCCCCAAATTCTCCCACATTACGGTGACGGTGATTCAATTCTACAGGGAGCATTTAGTTGGGAGTAACTCAATGTGGTGTCATCAGTGAGAGAGTTTAGGGAGGCAATTACATATCTTGAAATGGGTTTAATGCGTTTCATAATAATTGAAGTAAAATAAGGGAAACTCAAAATGTGCTCCTTGGGTTCCTATTTTGCAATGATAGGCTTGATTAAAGCCTATCATTTTTTTTCACTCACATTGTCGACTCAGATCAGATTTTGTGCAGCGACAGCCACCCCGGCTATGTGCACGTGTTCTCATGCGGTACCTTGAGATGGAAAAATCTAAATGCTGGACAACGTGCATTGTTACTTTTTTGTTTTGTTTTAAAGGAACATTATGTACAGGAGTACTGAAATCCTTTTTTTATAAGTAACATTATGTACAGAAATCTATTTTAAGACCACAGAAGTGGGGGTGTTGGGGGTTAGAGGGGAGCATCACAAAGAAAGCCCTCTGGAGGACATCAATGAGGAAGGAGCTGTCAGGCCCAGGAGGGAGACCAACAAGACAAAGCCTATCTCCATTCATGAGTCACCTCCAGTCCAGCCCATCAAGGAACTTATCCTCATCTGATTAACGACATGGATATCACAAGAGCAGCCTGATTACAATAGTTGGGCCCTCAGGGGCCTTTAGGATTACAATCCATCTCAGATACCCTCCGATAAACAAACACGGGTCACACAAATGTCATCCAGCAGCAATGTCCTGGGTTGTAGGCTAAACCAATAGCGTTATCACAGATACTGCATGACGCAGCAATACTTCTAAGACGATGCGACATACATACATAGCACAGCAGGTCCTATTGGGTCACTCAAGTGGCCTATTGACGTCAATTCTGGATCAGATAAACTCAACGTGTCAGAGAGCACGTCATTACAATTACTTTTATCAGTGACGGCAATCTGATTGTTGTGCACATTGAATTGCCTTTCAAATTCTGAATACAAACTTGATTCCAAATTAAAAATCAAACAATAATATGATAGCAATTGGTGGCGTAAGTATAGATAACAAGAGGACGACAGCATATGCTGAGAAGACATTACTTACAGTGGTAACATCGCACGGCGGTGAGTGGTAAAAGCAGCATGGTGCTGCCGTCCGTGTGTGGCGACTCGACTAGAAAGGTGCCATACAAGTCCAGTTACCAATGAACGAATGAAACAACGAAAATAACTAGTGTGCAATCAGGAGGACAGTAATTTGGATCAACATCATCCAATCTTATCTAGTGTCCTTTTTTTCTAGAACTCTGAAGCCCACTAGACGGAGTGACATTCTTGTATACGGTATATGGATTTCAGTCCTGCAAGTCTCAGAATTAAATGTAAAGGTGACATAAACGTGTGCACACATTCTCCTCTTGGCCTTCCTTTCTACTTACTGCAGTTGACAGTGCCACTAAAATGGTTCACACTAAAAAGTACAAGAGGTTCTAAAGGTGTAATACAAAAACATGCTGGGACAATCTTTTACAGTATTTTTTTATTTTGTCGGAATGAGAGCTTCTGTTATGTACAATAGAGGACAGAAACAAATGTTACGGAAATTATAAATATACTCTTGCTCCGAACTGGTTGTATTCTGTGTGTCCAGTAGATGATGATTATTTACTATTCAAGTCTGCCCTCTCTCCCCTCCTCTCTGCAAGTCAGGACCAGGTAATGAGGATCTGCACAGTACAATCAAGAGGTAACCGATGTGTCAAATGTAATACTCAATGTGCGGACTGGCTGCCCCCCCCCCCCTCACGGCTAAATAAGAGTAATCGGTGGGCAGGATTAGATAAGGGGGCGTGGAGAAGAGAGGATGAATGTGCTGTCAAGCCAACGAGTGGACAATCCTCTGACGTCCGCTCTCGCCGTGACGGCGGGAGGAAAACGGAGTACGGTTGAGGAGGAAGATGAGGAGCAAACGTGGGACACACGGAGCAACACAAGTACGCATCTTAAAACCTCAGCCAGTACATGGCACTGCGCATTCTGTTGTAGTCGGGTAGCTGCTCGACAGGACCTGTTGGAGGGAGCCAGGAAGGACAGATTAGAGAGAGATGTTACAGCATGGGCCCTTGCTGCAAAAACACTAAAACCCACAAAGAACTCACCGACAGCTGCCACAGCAGGACACTTATCGTAGATGTATTTGGAGCAGATGTCTCGCACCATCCGGGGGGTCACGGCCTGAAAGAAAACATGTGGATGGAAGTCAGAACTCTTATACTACAAGACTTCTGTTTGATTGTACAAATGGCATGAATGGGCCGAAACTCTTGTGTCTTGTGTCAACTCACATCGATCCGAGCGTCCCACTCTGCCAGAGGAATACGGCGACCGTAATTCAGGACGTGTCTGCCGATGTCGTCGCAAATTGGGGTTGTTCCTAAAAGACAAACGGGTGCTGTTGACTTGAGATTCGCGAGGGGTTTGTTTGTGTGTTCGTGGAAGTGTATGACAGACGTGTAACGTACCATTGAGCTGTCCAACCAGGCTGGCCTTCAGAGCGATCTTGCCTCTGGCTACGTCACTCTCCGTCACTGTGGTGCACAGGTTCATCCTGCGGAGACAGTGGCGGCAATGAGAAGAAATGCATACATTGACCTACAATTCTAAACTGACGCAACATTACAGATGTGTTGCTCGTGGAGCGTGCGTCTCACTACTGACCAGGCATTCTGGGACCAGTGCAGCATATCTTCGATGTTGTGCCCATCGGCCACAAAGTAAATGCCCAGCAGGCCGGTGTCGCAGTAGGAGGAGTGGAAGGCCTGGAAGCTGTGACACAGGTTCTCCTCCACTGCCAGGCGGGCCAGACGGCTGCTCAGATGCTGCAGGTGAGAGGAAGGAACGGAAGTTGATATCTGACTGTTCACAATCAAAGTGAGATTACAATCACACACGCGACAGTGGTAACAGAAAAATAACTCCAACTGCAGGAGAGATGGAACAACAACAGGAAGTACAACTTCTGCCACCCCACAAATGTGCTATTTATAAAGTTTTATCATAATCGGTTATACAAATGAGAAATAAGAAAGATATAACATTCAAAAAAGTATATTGTCAGTAAAGTAAACAATTAGCTGCACATTTTATACATGATTAAACCATTTTTTGGCAGTGCTATGAATTTCAGGTCTTGTTCCTCCCTACAAGTCCAGAGGCAGGAGTGAGACCCCTGACCCAGGTTTACAGAGAGGATCATAGTCTACCCCTTCATAATGGCCACTCAAAACATCAACAATCTCAAGTGGGCAAAGCTTAAAAGGGGACACAACTGCATAAGATGAATTCACTTTAATGCATAAACTAAAATATGCTTGTACAAAACTATTGTAAGCAGCCTAGATTATATATTTAACCAACCTTTCCGCCACCATAGGTGAGGTCGAAGCTGCCGATGATGGAGTTGGCCACCATGAGTGGCACGATGTCTGGGCTGGCAGCATTGGCCCCCTCCACAGCGATGGCAATGTGGGCCAGAGGCAAAGCATCATCACGCATACGGATCTGGGAACAGATCAACAACACAATAATCCATGACAATGAAAAATATCTACTAATACATGCTCTTTGCTCTTCCACAGGCCAGAAGCACATCCAATGCATCAATCTAAAATATAAATTAAATAACTTGAAATTATTCTGTAACCAAGTGGATGTTTGTGGCAAATTAGAAGACATTCCCTCAAGGCGTTCCTGAGATATCATGGTGAGGTGAATGGGATGGATCTCACGACAAAGTGACCTTTGACCTCCAAAGTATACTTCCTGGAGTGCCACATTTTTATAAATTCCCTTCAGGTGTTCCTGAGACACATGTTCACTAGAATGGTATGCTGTTGCTGGCGCGGATGCAGGAAAAATATTCCTGCAAGACATTCTCAACACGTCTCACCTCACTGCCTGTGAATCGGCAGGGTGACAACACGGGCACGGCATCTCCCTCGTACTCAAAAGACACTCCGCTGAAGTGAGATTTGGCCAAACCGACCAGCTCCTCGTGGTTCACACCTGCGGAGGAAGTGCATCAGATAGACGCCAAGTCATTCCAGGAAAAGTATAAATTCACCACTACCAGAATTTACCCTCACAGAGAGTGTGTGTGTGTGTGTGTGTGTGTGTGTGTTAGGACTAAGAGGGCCTACCTCCAGCCGCAGACAGCACCATGCGAGGGGCTTTGTAGTGGCTGTTGATGTAATCCACTAGGTTCTGACGGGTCAGAGTCCTGGAAGAATGGCATACGAGTATTGCTGGTAACTTACATATTATATATAATATGGAATAAATATACTGAAAGAAAATGCAAACATTAAGTCTTAAAGTGACATCATGTCAAATTGTTGTTGTGCCTCTTTTGAAGGGAGAATTAGCATCGCAATGCGGACAGGAGCGACTCTGCATCGATGCAGTGACGGGACATAGTGGGAGTTTGGTTTGATCTCAGCTCAGTCTTTACTGCTTTCTGCTGTCATTTGTCTTCCGTCATGCTTCTTTCTCTCCTCTACACGATGTGTTCCACTGAGGGCTAAGCTTATACACACACTGTGTGCACAGAGCAGAAACATGGCCCTCTGCGGTCTGCTAGCTTGTTGCTCTCACCACCAATATTAACTGCTCTGTTGTCAACAATGTTGGGATGAATAAAACGTGCATGCAGACTACATTTAACCACAGTGTTGTTAACGATATCGGGAAATGCACCGACTTAAGCAAAGTTCAAGCGACAGTAGAAGAGATAGAAGTAAGAAAATGTCCGCTAGCTGCTTGGCTAATTCAGTGGCGTAAAATGCCATCGTCTTGAAGCTGCTGCGTGAAAACATATTTTCCAGGTTATAGCCCACGTTCATGTACTGAGGTGGGTCACACAGATTTTGAAAAACAGTATTGAAAAAGATGCAGCTATGTCAATTTTAGACTGTTCAGGACAGATTTTTAAAGCACGAAGAAAATAGAAAGGGAGTTCAGATTTATCATACTGATTTAAATTCTTGAAAAAGTAGCCATGTACAGTAGTAAAAAAAATACAGGAATTGATGCATCGAGTTGCCTCGAGAATCGTGCATTCGAATTGTTGACAGATGATTCGTAATAGAACCGAGATGAATTACATTACATTTCATTTAGCTGACGCTTTTATCCAAAGCGACTTACTTTTTTTTGCTCTATACACCGTAGACACAGCAACAGGGAGCAATCAAGGACACATCGACATGGACTAGCGGAGCCGGGGCTTGAACCACCGATGCTCTGATTGAAAGAGGGGCATACTAACCACTGATCCACAGTCGCCCGAATTGTGAGGCCAGTGAAGATTCAGACCTCTAATGCCGTGTTCACACCGGACGCGGCGCGAATTATCGCGCCGCGTTCACCGCGGAAGTTTAGTCGCGCGAGTGAAACGAGGGTGTTCACACCAAACTCGAAACATCGCGCCGCGAAAGGGGCGTGGCTTATCTCAGTCGCTTGTCTCTGTGAAAGGAGCTTTCATTTCCGCTATCGACCATGGAATAAATAACCACTAGTTTTGCTTTATACTTGTTGTGGAAGTTCCAAACATGTCGGAACATGAAACGCCCTCGTGTTTGGGTTCATAACACCATCCGTAGCCGCACACAGCTCGGTGAATTTCTCCGACTCCTCCAGGAACTGCGTCTGGCTTCTCCGTAAAACGGATACCGATTCTGCCACCCACCATGGAATTAACCACTAGTTCTGCTTTATACTTGTTGTGTAAACTCCACATGTGTCGGAACATCAAACTCCATGGTGTCTGGGTTCATAATATTATCCGTAGTCCCACAACAGTGTCTGAATGACGGCCGCTGCCAGCGCTGGTTCAGGCGAAGCAGCAGCAGTTTCATGCGGGACCGGCAAGACGGCGGTGATGATGGGCGGAGCTTCTCAGCGCTGATTCTCAACGCTGATTGGCTGCCGCAACTTTGCGTCACGCGAATTCTCCGCTGGAGTTGGGAGAATTGAACTCACGCGAATTCGCGCCGCGTCCTTCGCTCTGTTCGCGCCGCCTCAAACGCGTCTATCGCGCCGCCCCGCGGAAAAAATCGCCGATTCGCGGGGCGGCGCGTCAGTGGATTGACTTTGCATGTAATCTGGTCGCGCCGCAAATTCGCGCCGCATCCGGTGTGAACACGGCATAATCACAACATGGCCCTGTTTTGACAGCTGTCAGATTATGATACATTTTTAAATGTACGTGCGTGTGCGTGTGCTCGTGTGCGTGAGCATGCAGTTCCTCTTGCCTGGCATTGTTGGAGGGTCCCAGCACACTGTGTCCCAGAGGAGTGCCCTGGAAGGCGGTGGCATGCAGCAGGTCAAGGCAAACTTCCTGCAAGTTACCCTCGATTTCCTCCAGCTCACGCAGCACAACACCCCTCTGCTGCTCGATCTCTGCCTCGTTCAGCGAGCAGCTCTGCACCACCTCTGACAGCAGCTCCACGGCTGGGAAAACAGAGAAGAAAAACGACTGAACTTAGTTATTGCCCCACATAGTACTGGGCAAAGTAATTGGGGTTCTCAACTCATTAGGAATGTAAGTTTATGTGTTTATTGATTTATTCTTAACACCTTCATCTTACAAACAAGAATGGGTTTTATCAAATTATTATAAAATCTAGGGGGATGATGTAGTTGACTGCTTCACCAGGTCATCTCACCTTTGGGCAGGTCTTTGGCAAGAGTCTTCATGTAGTATGCAGTGTGCTCCCGGGAGGTATAAGCGCTCAGGTGAGCACCCATAGACTCAACCTGCTGCTCCAGGGCAGTCTGGGGGTGCTTCTTGGTTCCCTGGGGGGGAAACACGAAAGATGAGGGGAAGAAAACTGTCTCTTTAATTAATTCTGTTTATTTCAAGGGCTGCTCATCGAAATTATGCGATCTCAGGATTGTCAAAAACAAAATAGTTCGCTGAGACAATGTTTCACCTTTCGTTTCGCTGCAGTTTAATTTCTAATGGATTATTCTAAAACCGTTGTATGTACCCAAAACGTTGTTCAAGACAGTTAATGTAGAAGGAGGTTTGATTTCATTTTTCAAAAGCTAATATGCAATCTGGAAACACAAAGCCAGTGTTAAATGTTTCTGCTTTGACTTCCAGCGGTGGTAGGGAGGCACAGTTGAGACTTTGTTCTGGTCTGCTAGGCTGAACATGACTCACGTCAGGGTTACACTGTACAGTTACTCCCATTAGAAAACCTCTAATTTCTTCTCCGCTACGGGCTTGGTCCATGTGTATGACAATGACAGATGATGATGATGACAGATGGTTCATCCAATCATCTGCAAAGTATTTTTTTAAGGCACCTGCCCTTTTCCAAGCAGTGTCCAATGACACTTTTCAGATGGTGCTGTGTGACAAGCCCCCATTATAGTGAATAACACTGAATCCAAACCTGACTTCTATTTGTTTACAGGAAAACGCAACAGGGTACCTTTCAGGTAAAGAAGTCTACTAATATCTACCTTGAAAGCCATGTGCTCCAGGAAGAAGCCTGCTCCATTGTTCTTCTCACTCTCATACCGACTACCAGCACTGATCCACAGTCCAACCTAGGACAGTGAGAAGATATGAGAAGAGTATGAGAAATGATTATCGACAGCAAGACAAACACAACGGACAGTGAAATGACAGGTCTATAAAGCGCTAAAACAACCTCCTACATTGGTTCTAAATAGACCCCCCGTTACTGTGTTCTTACAGTGCAAGTGGCATGTCCAGTCTCCTCAGATGCAACCCTCAAACCATTGTCTAGGGTAGTCAGGCGAGTTTCAGGGGCTCCCACCAGGCTCTGGGCATAGCTGACAGAGGCATGGCTACGCCTCAGAGACAGCAGGATGGGCTGGAGGAGAAGAGATGACAAGAGGAAAGTCAATTCTGGTTAGAATAACATGCATTACTGCAACTGAAAAAAGCAGGCTCATGTGTGCCCTGCTTGTCTAAAACTATACACTACATGCGATGCAGATAGAACATTTCTACAGGTGTTCGGTTATTAAAAAACACACATTTTAAAGGGAGTGCACACGACAGATTTGAGGCATGTTTCTCTCACTAAGACCAGAGGGAACGTTTAGATGCAAACTAAATGCAGTAATCGAGTAACAAAAGGCTCATGATAGGGTCCAATAGCTGTAGGTGAACACTTCAAGTCGATCTGTTCACATACAAAGCAAGGGCAGAAATGTTTGGCACAGGACACAACTTTGCAGCTGACATTCACACCACTGACACCTTCTGCTATCTGCCAATGACTAAAATTAGAGGAAGCCAGAATACAACAGTATATATCAGTGTAAATATACCACTTTTAATCAGATGTAAAACGTGTAGTTTAAACTGTCTAGTTTAACATATCATCCATCATATTGCACTGGAAGGTTGATAGCGTGTGTCAATTATTGGATGACTGGAAGAACTCAGTTCAACAACTTCTCTCGTTCTCTAAATTTATTTACTAAACGATCACAAGCAAAGTAGTAAGCGCTGCAATTGCAAAAGCAGTGAGTGGTACAGCCAACACGCAGGTTGGGCAAAGAACAACTGCCCCACCACGGAAGTGGGGCCTTTCATACACAGTTTATCGTCACAGGTTCGTCTCGCCTCGTCCTAACATCTGATTCGCTTTATCCTGTCAAGAGGAGGAGAATCCCGTGTTCTCATCTTTTCTCACAAGACTGGAACGTGCAACGACCAGTCTGCTTCCAGAATGTCAATATACTGATAAACAGTTGTGGGTGTTGAAGTGCGCAGGCGTGTGACTAACTTCCCTTGAGAACTGGACATTTCATAGACACAACAGCTGCATAGCTGTGTTATACTGACCTCGCTAACCTGAACTTTAATAGACATGAAGAGTAATACAATGAAGAATATCTACAGAATATAAGGATTTATATTATCAAGGTGATGTCATTATATAACCATTTTGATTATTTCAGACGGTAATTTCAATTTGTATGATTATTTCTGAGAATAATCTCTGCTGATATCGACTGTAACGTTATTACAAATGTATAAAACAACACTTTGTGCAATGATTTAGGGTAATTCCTCAAATCTGGGAACGCCGCTAAAGCTAACGTTGCTGTTAACGTCGTTTCTCAATCTCCTCGTTTCCTGAGTAATCTAAAAACCAGTCCGCAGTGTTGACATTATGGTCGACATGATATAAACGAACGTATTTAACAATCAAAATATATTGACGACCGAAAAAACAGCAGTCACCGTCAGCGTCTCCAAAGTCACCGCGCTACCGCTGCTAGCAGGAGGCTTGCCGAGGGCAGGTGAGGACACACGACTAACGTAACAGCTGCTGACCTTGTGAAAGACCGAAACAACGACCAGCTGGTCCGAATAACACGTATTAAAAGGAAGTTTCGCGTCAAGTCCTTCTTACGAGATGAACTGCCTCGTTTTGACAGCTGACCTTGCGTCCACCGCTGCTAACCGCTGCTAACTATTCAGCTAGCCTACCCGTCCCGTCAGGAGGACAAGGAGAGCACCGGCATCCCGCTTACACTCTCCGTGCTGCTCAAAGCTTGTCTGGTTTCAGCCGTTAAATCTGTACTTACACTGCGGGTTTTGGCGAGAGCTCGACCCACAGTGCTCCCGACTCGGCACACGGACGCCGCCATTTCTTTAGCACGGTTACGGAAGGTAGGACAGGGGGGAAGTCTTTGGCAGTTGTTGCGTATCGCCTCTTCTTCGTCGTTCTATGAAGATATGTTTTACCTCTCCGATTGGGAATTGTCGCCCCCATCAGGCCATTGCGTGTTATTGCGGTTGACGTCGATACTAAGGGTCAATTCCAATCTCCACCCTTACGGACTCACGGACTTTGAGGCGCGCTCCCGCGAAGTCCGTGAGGGTTTAGGGGTGTCCCATTGTCACAACGTAGAGTGCTCGAGGCTCTCTGGCAGACATTTTGAGCCCTTTATGATCCCTTTCCGTAAGTCAGCATTATATGCTGACTTTGCCTAAGGGAATTACCCATAGTTCATAGCAATGTGACGTTAAACACGCAGTTCCCAATGGAAGCATGGAGACGTAAACAAAAAAAAAAAGGTAAACAAAGAGACACGTGGGCGTTCAGCCCGATAAAATACATTTACACTACAACATTACGGATTAAAGATGGAACATAAAAAGACATGAAATCAGAGGAAAGCAAACAGAAAATATATTTATAAATATTTTGTTTACATTCATCAAACATTTCGTTTTGACAAAAACAAGTAAATATATCATCTAAAATGACTTCTCATCTCGCGAGGAAGACGTTCAAATCAGTGAATAAAAAGTATAAAATAAATACACTATTTTGTATGTAGTCACGTGATATGTTGCAGCAAAGTGGTGTCCCATTCATATTCACACCAGTTCAAGCCCTCACAGCCTCTCACACTCAGCCACTTAGCAGCTGACGTCAGTGAGTCTCTGAGGGTTCAGGGCTTGAGGGTTTAGGGTGGAGATTGGAATTGACCCGTTATCATCACGTCCCCCTGTGCCTACTCTCTACAAACCATGACTACTCCACCGGTTTTTTCTCCTTCTCTCAATCTATAAATCCTCTCTTTTCCACAACAGACACAGACAGAAACCTAACAAATAGTGTAAATAGATTCAGTGTATAAATGTTATTTTGGTATATACAAAACTCTAAAAAAATTAAAATAAATCACAAGCACCTAAAGCATTGTGCTTTAAAAGTGGATTTTTCACATACAATTAGTGTAAGTAGTGAGTGAAAAATAAGACATGGACCATCTATTAAATTCTGACTTTATTATGAGACAAAAGAAAGTTAAGCTGAAGGAGTTTGTGAATGATTTGGTCAACAAAAACCTTTATACAGTTTTTTAGGCACTCAAGGTGCTGCTTGTCTGGACTGTTTTGGAAAGAGACAAATGGGTACAGGGTTGGACCTCCTCTAATACCTCTGGTGTCCTCTTCCACAAAAGTACAGAGTGAGACTTGGCGCTAATGGGCAAGTGGATGGACGTCCCAATCTTTGGCAGGTGAAATGAGAAGGTTTCAACAGGGGCTAGTTGGGGCGACTCATGAGGAAGAGGTTGTGGAACCTCCCTGCTCATGTCTTTGAGCTGAGTCTCTGCCCTCTTTAACAACATCTTAGGCAGAGTCTTTACTTTTTCTGCTTTAGGTTCCTTCTCCTTGACGCTGCGGTTTGGTGCTGACCGGTTGGGGGACTGCACTGGAGGAAGTGAGCTGGGGCGCCCGATGTTTAAGCCCTCAACAAGTAGGTTTACCCCGACAAACAGTGGCACGTCTACTGCTTCCTAAAGACAAAAAAGGGACATGTAAAGTATATCTCCCTCACAAAGTGGGCCACTTGAATGTGCACTATAACTTGTAGAGGAGGGATAACTCTTCCTTACCTGCCGATATATGAGCTGAAAGTCTCCGGTGCTTGCAGAGCGGTCTGCCCTCCGGTCCAGAACGACGCGTAATGTGTCTTCCTGCACAGCAGTGCAGAGGCGGGCTGTCACTGGGGTGGAGTGAGCCATAGTGGGACTGGCATTGATTTCTATCAACCATGGACACAGGTCGTGACCTCAGAAACACAGAACAAAATATCTCACGTGTGATTATTCCTTTGTTTTTCATAATTGTGTTTATTAAAATTTGATCTAAATTAGAATTGAATGCCATGTTTATTTAACTACTTATATACGTTTTTTATTTTTTATTTTACAGCTCCGGAAAAATCATTTTTAAAAGATAGGTTGATGCATGTTGAAACAGTCAGTATAACATATTCTGTAATATAGCATAATGTACAGTGATCCCATCCTACCAAACATGAAGTCAGCACCGTAGAGCTCAAATGTGTTTTTGCGTGACTCCATCAGATCCTGTGTTGTCTGTAACGCGTGGATCACAGCCTTCTTCATCCCGGGAACGGCCACTGTGTGCCACTGAGCTTCCCGGCCCTGGCTGGACAGAAATGTCTTGAACTGGTCATCCGACCACATGTTGTCTGGTGGAATACCACAATGGCGTTGTTGGGAGGGTGTCAGGTGTTTCTGGATGGAGTTATTGCACAGGTGGACAGAGCTGAAGAAATGGGGTCAAGGGGTCAAGATTGGAAAAAGAAACAAGAGGAAATTGGTGACAAGGAATGGAGAGAAACATGAATTAAGAGGGCACGATTAGAGAAATGATACAAGCCTCTTATTGCTTCTACTCTCCTACTACTTTCTTTAGAAGTATCCCCGTCTCACCTGTCCAGTGTATCTAGTGAGTAAGGCTGCGTAGAGAAGCGCAAGTAGCACTTTTTATAGAACCACACAGTCAGAGGGTTCCAGACGGTGACCAGAAACCACTGGCGCACGTCAAATTTGGTGCCATGGACCAGCAAAGGACGCTCCATGTACTTCTGCACTACCCACTTGCTTTTCGTCCTGAGGGTTGATTCCCCGTCCACCAGGCTGAGGATCTGATCCAGATGCCTGGCACATTTGATACCTGGGAGGCAGGTGTCGCAGGTCAGCCAGGACTATGTCAGCTATTATGTGAACAGTTTGATGGTGTCTGACTTCTCACCTCTGCCTCTGGACTTTGCTCCAGGTTTGATGATCCAGATGTTGTGTATGCCGTCTGTGTCCAGCTGCGGGCTGACCTCCGCCAGCCTCTGTAGCATGGCTTTGCAGCAGGTCACGAAATGATCACTGTTCTCGATCTCCGCTCCTTCACTGAGCGAGGAAACGGAAAGACTACAGTGATATACTGAAGAGCACTTTGGTTTGGTACCCTGTTATCTCTCACACAGCACTCACTGAACAACACGGTGGTAGCCGCTGATGAACTCGGCCCACTCCTCCTCTGTAAGTGGCGTCTCCAAGTGTGTGTCAATGTCACGATGCTCCGGACTCTCTAGAAACTGCTGGCATACTTTGAGTGCGCTGTTAATCATTTGGGAAAGGACCACTGGGCTAGATTGGAGTTTGCTTCGTTTCCTCACAGCCAGAATGTTGTGACTGGTTCCCTCTTCGTGAACACCTTGCTCCCTCTCCACAATGTACTTCAAAAAACTGGTGCAGGCTGTCCTCCTGTAGTCCTCTACACAAAGGACAGAGACAGGGAGGCATGTATTTTAAGTTTTCTCTGCAAGTGAAAGTAGAAGAATGCTGGAAATACAATAAAAAGAGATGGGTGTAATCTAGTCTGATGGGCCGTTCAGGTCTGGTCTGACCAATGAAAGCAGGCTTCTCATCCTGTGCTCCAAGTCTGTAACAGCGAGGGAAGAAGGTGTCCGGGTCAGCTGAATCAAACCAGTGCAGGTTCCTCAGGTTCACACACAATCCCACCTGACCAAGAAAATAAAAATATGGATGTTGGGTGTGACAGGAGACCACTGAATAGTTGCTGTAACAAATGATTATAGCATACACACCTTGGTGGTCAAGCTGCCTGCTTTTGCAAAATGATTGGTAATCTGTTCTTTTTGCAAGCTGTTGGTGTCGATGGCGTCTCTCCGGTTTGTCCAATGGAAATAAACCATTTCATTCTGCACCAGGCGACACTGTTTGAGAAGGGGGACAGGGTGAGAGCTAAATCTGTCAAGACACGTACACGTCCAACATGTCTAACAAAGTTAGCAAGGATCTTTCACTTGCTGTACCCCTTCTTGCCTTTTTGCACATCACCTTAACCTCATGTTTGCCTACAACCATGAATGTCATTTTTACCATCAGATCATATAGTCCATCTCGATCCTGCTCTTTTTCAAGATTATCTGAGAAGAAGGAGTAATGTAAATAAAGAATGGGATATGGACAGATAGCCACATGCAGTGATGACATGATTCATGAAACAGTGCTGGCTCTGCCCTCACTGCTGTGACGCTGGTGAGCCGAGTGGTTTGGGCGGTGCGCGCGCTGCTCAACCCAGCCTCTGGCCCTCAATGCTGCCCTGACCACAGGGTAAGGGCCCTGGACAGAGAATACCTTATGCATCTGAGAGGAATCAAAGCAGACACCAGTGAAGGACTGAACTTTGTGGAAGAACCAGCATTGTATGTGACCACGTAAATGTTGTATACATCCAGTCATGTCGACCCACCTTGACAGCTTCTTCTGCAAGGACTTTGGCTTTCTTCAATCTCACTGGGTTAAGAACAGGTAAACTGACAAAACTGCGGCAAACTTTGCCCTCAGGAGGTGTACCTGACGCACGCACACACACACAAATCAAAATCTATAATTTATACTGTTAGTTGCCTAGAAAGCTCTTCAGATATGATGCTGTTCATGCAGTAGAAGGAGACTATTCCAAGGGAACCCATGTGGCATGTTGGTTGTTCACCTGCAGGGTAAACCTACTTGTTTGGGGACTTTTGTCTTCATCTCGGTTGCATTGCTGGACCACCGCTGTGACCTTCTGATCCTTTGACGAACCTCCCGTTTCCCCTGCAGTAACAGGGGGATTGTTACAGTACAATATACAGAATGGCATAGCAGGCTAACATACAGCAGACCAGTACATTCAAGAGGAGAGGCAGCAGAATAGTCACACCATACAGTTTCATTGAACATTCAGCATATGTGCAATTGTGAAATATATATTACAAAACAAAATGACCACAAATGTGCATATGGAGGCCTAAACTGGTGAGCACACAGATGTAATCAGTATACAAGGTATATAAACCACGGGGAGGGCAAAGCCAAAGACAATGTGACTAAAGATTAATACTTGACATGTTCAGCTTGGAGCAAAATAATTGGGAAGTCATGAAACTTTAATATGCGGCCTCCGAGTTCAAACATTTGGCCATCTGTCCTTCTGAGTGTGACCTCATTATTAATTCAGCGCCCATTATCTATACGCACACTCTATGAATGCACTCCTTTGGAGGTGTGAAGTCAAACAGGAGTTACCTTTATGTTTCAGTCTAGAAATTGCTCCATTGAAGGCCCACGCTGTAATTCTTTTGACAATATGAAGTTCTAAAAAGCTTAAATTGGAATATATGCCCATGTTTTTGCCATATGAAGGGGTAGATGGTTCAACGAACCATCCAGTGTTATGAATCATGGTGATTAACATTTGAAGAAAATACATCTTAGTGATTTCCAGCATGATTTGTCTGGTCCTTGGGATGTTCAGATGGGGTCCATGTCTCTCACCACTGTCTCGGCATGGTGTTTTGTGTCTGTTGGTAGCCTGGAGTCCCTCGTGGCCCAGCTGGTCAGACGGTGTGGACCTGGTGGCCTCCATAACATCAGATCTCATTCTTCAGGCGAACCTTTTCTTTGTTTCTGTTTCGTGGTCAGACAAGAGCCGCTGAGGAGGACAGTGACACAAATAATGTGACATGTAACATGATTAAAAGAAGGCTGTTACCAACCACATTTATCATGGGGATCTCTGGCTACTGGTCTTGTAGATCAGTGTCTATCCAAGTGCACTGGACCATAAAGTGGGTCAAATTGCTCTGCAGCAGACAGGTTGGCTACACCTGTCAGGCTCATAGTACCTAAGGCATGGTGTGATACTCATGATTTCCTCCAGTAACCTGTAGACACATATCCAAAGAACTGAAAACCACCACAGGTGACGAGTCCTCCTTTTTTTTAAACTAACATTAGCATCACTGTTACAACTCTCCGGCTTCCATACTATTTTAAAAACGTACCATACTATTTTAAAAACGTACTGGCAAAGTAGCCAGCCGCAGCAGACACTGTCTTCTCGACCGTAACCATGTTAAGCAAAGTTTGGACCCCATGGTTTGGTGTTTTTGTTGCTCTTACCTGCTGAGGTCCACAAGTTGATCAACTCCAGCGCCAAGTTTGACCGGAAGATTGCCCCAGGACTCTCGACCGGTGTATTGTCGCCATGGCACCCGCTGGATAGACGTTATCTGGACCACGTTATCTGGACTGAACCTTGTTTGTGTGTGTGTGTGTGTGTGTGTGTGTGTGTGTGTGTGTGTGTGTGTGCGCTACGTCATATCGTAGTCTTGTGGAATAACTGAACACAGTGCCAGTACGCCGTTTTGTTGTTATAATATTTTGTATTTGATAGATTTCGGTGTTCTGGCGCCATCTTGGGGCTGCGGTACGGTGTCACGTGACGTCGCATCCTGCCCCTCTGCCCGGGCAAATCCCCGCACTACGTTCATGCTAATAACATAATACAGCTGCACTTTACGATTGCCTTCAGAACACCAAGCAAGCAGGTAAACCGAGCGATGCTTTTCTTTTTCTTTTAACGGTTTACGGCAGCTATTTTAGTGGTGGTTTTCTTCTTGAATTTAACTTAAGCTAAACCGCTAAACGCTGAATGTGTGTTAACTTAGTTAGCGTAACGTCACCATGCACGTCACCATGCACTCTTTCACAGGCGGCTGAAAAGTTATATTTTCGCCCGAAATGTGTGGAAGAACCGCGTGCACGCTTGCTTCTGACGAGGTGAGCCGAGCCTGCTCCTACAGAAACCGGGGTGGGCAGCGGAGACAGCCCCGCTGGAGGGACGGAGATGCGGACAAGTACCGACCCTCTTACAACAAGAGCCCCCAGTCCATGAGCCCCGTGCTGCTGTCCCGGAGGCATTTCGACACGGTAAGGGAACACTTTGGCCTATAACGTCTTTTAGTAGATAACAATACGGATACACAACAACAAACAGTGCAATTCAATGCAACAACCCACACCTTAATTAGTAGTTAAAAGAATTAACCAGACATATTGTATATATCGTAAACTCCTCCCTGTCACAGGCTCAACATTATGGACCATTGTGAGCCCCCAAAAGGTGGTATGTACTGCAGACCAATTGAATTGAAAAGCATTATATATTGTTGGTACTTATGTCGTTGTGTTCCCTCCTTGTGTGTCTGCAGAATGCTCCTGTCGATGAGTGTGTGCTGGCCTCCATGCGATGGGGTCTGGTCCCTGCCTGGTTCAAGGAGAATGACCCGCGAAAGATGCAATACAGCACCAACAACTGCCGCAGTGAAAATATTTTGGAGAAGAAAACATACAAGGTGCATGCAGTTTTAGGCACTGCTGAGAGCTGTATTGTCATTATTGTTTTACGTCTTGGTCTCTGTGTGTGATCACTTTGTCGTCTCCCTAAAGGACCCCCTGATAAAAGGGCAGCGCTGCGTCATCCTGGCTGATGGCTTTTATGAGTGGAAGAGGCAGGCGAAAGACAAGCAGCCTTTCTTCATCTACTTTCCTCAGACCCAGGGAACCAGTCGGGAGAAAACAGAGGATGAGGATGACCCTGTGACCTCAGCTGGCAATAAGGAGAATTCAGAGACAGCCTGCCCTCCAGAGGAGGCCTCCGCTGACTTGACAGAGGTTCATATTGGGGTTTCTATAGCAATATAAGTACCACAAAAATTTACTTTCATCCAGACGAGAAGTAGAGAGAATGCAGCTGGGGCGGAAATTGCCGCGACTGAAAATATCCTGTGTGGGAAAGGAGCCAAAATGTGCATGTGTCCCTCAGGTGTTTCTTTAGCATTCAACATATCATGCTACATGCAAACTCATGCTTCAGTTTGCTACTGGTGCCAGGCTAGGGAGTGTAGAAACAATAATTACAATCATAACAACAAAGTCTGTCCCATTTTCATGAAATCTGCTAATTCTTGTGGCCGTACCCCTCTGCTCTATGCTATGTGTTGGTCAGGGAGGAGAAGCGCCAGGTGAGTGGAATGGATGGAAGTTGCTGACGATGGCTGGACTGTTTGACTGCTGGACACCTCCAGGTGGCGGAGAACCCCTTTATACATACAGTGTAATAACTGTGAACGCTTCCCTTAACTTGGAAAGCATCCATGATAGGTAAGGATAGCTAATGAGGAAACACCCTTCTTTCAATTGGTGTCTGTATGGAATCTTAAATTACTGTGTGGTTGGGGTTTAGGATGCCAGCAGTCCTGGATGGAGAGGAAGAAGTGAGAAGATGGCTGGATTTTGGAGAAGTGAAGTCTCTAGACGCCGTGAAACTGCTCCAGTCTAAAAACAGTTTGACTTTTCACCCGGTCTCTTCACTAGTAAACAACTCTCGCAACAACTCTCCTGAGTGCCTTCAGCCAATAGATCTTAACAGCAAAAAGGTATTTGATTTACTGTGGTATTTTACTCACTGTGGTTGGATAATTGTTCCAGTTGTTTGGTGAGTTTGGTGAGGTAACCAATCTGACCGTCGACCCATAGGAGCCCAAACCCACAGCCAGCAGTAAGATGATGATGAGCTGGCTGACGACCAGTGCACCTTCAAAGAGGAAGGAACCCGCCACATGCGAGAGTAAAGAAGAGCAAGAAAGCGAGGCAGAGGCTCAGTGCCCGCCAACAGGATTACTTCACCAGTGGCTTCAGGGGGCCAATAAGAAACCAAGAACCAAATGAAGATGTGAACTGGGATTGAAAACTCTGTAGTGTTAAAAGACCATTTAGGCATTATTTATTCCACTTAACTATTTTTGACAGTTTTGCTTTCGTAAGTAACCGCTTTCAACGTAATAAAAAAGAAACGCTACAGATACGATTTCATTTCAAAATGCTATCAATAAATGTCAGAAATAAAGAGAGTATGCTTTAATCAAGATTTTTATTACCCTTATTACTTGAAACGCGAAGACATTTAGAAACAATGTAGATGCTATGCATTTATCATAATAATATAATAATGATGAATGCCAATACTTCCCCACACTTTTTTTCTTTTCTTCTTTCAAAAGATGCTATCTTGTAATCTATAATGCATTTCAAAGTTTTAACATAATACGAACAGATGGTTAAAGATCTGATCGGTTAAAAGAAATGTCAAGCACTTAAATTGTTTGCCAACACGAGCAACTGGCAGAGTCGGATATGGAGATTTACAACACAACTTTTTTGCCTTCCCCACACAGTGATTGAGAGGTTTGCAAATATACAAAGTCTGGCAATAGTTGACAGTAAAAACTAATTTACTAACTAATAGTACTCCGTTATGAATGATATTGATACTTGAGAAAAATGTCTCCTCTCCGGGGCTATCGGGTAAAACAACATGCTGTCTTCATTTGGTTCATTCCCACGGCAGATTTTCTACCCAGAATAACTGATTACGAGATGAACCTTCATTTTCCCAATAGAGGGACAGCGCTTACATCAAGGAGCCAAGTCTGGATTCACACAATGTCCTCAACCTGAGCTACAATTACATTTATTGTGGCGCCAACTTGAGATCCTTAAGAGTCTTAAGTAATTGTGGCTGATAGCAAAGTGCAAAAAAATAAAAATAACTGTCACGAAACTGGAATTATGTGCCAATTAATGAGAATCAGCAGGCAGCACATTATTGTGGCCCACATGCAAATTCACACGTTTTGATCCTTCACTACTTCAGCAGAGTTCTTTTTTATTTTGTAGACTGCATGAGGTAAAGTGAAACCACGGTCACGACTGTTTTTGAGAGTCGAACACATTTAAGCCACAACACAAATCGGGGGGTCATGTTTCCTCTCAACACAAACATGGAGATATAATGTTTCGATTTACCAAATAAAAAGGAGTTGGAACCAAAACTGGGCATGAAAGCGGTGATATATATGGAACCAAAAACTAGGTTAGCCCAAACCACCACCATCATCATGAAAAAGTACGTGGAGAAACACTGGGAAGTAAATAAGCATCGTACGTGGATACGTTTCTTTGAGGTGTTCTTTGGGCTAGGAGACTCATATTTTATAGAAAATGTGTGTTTTGTATACATATGGAATGCAGCACATTTGTTTGTAGTACTCAATGAGTTGGATGCTGCTTGTATGTTGGGCTTTCAGGATTAACACAGTGGGCCATAGGATAAGGGATATATAGACAAGGCAAGAAAGGATAGTGAGGGCAGAGACAGCCCCCCCCCCCCAACTCTCCAAAGATCTTCAGAGCCCTCAGCAGCTGCAGGTCTCCGCTGACGGCTTGGCTCGCTCGTTCCTGTCCAGCTTTATCGGCTCGGGGAACTCGTTGTACAACTCCACTTCGGTCTCCTGAAATCAGACAAAAACAGTTGCATCTCCCAAGCTTTCACTGTACAAATGCCCCCCAAAATGATATTCCTCAACATTCGAGAGACTCTGGGTCAAACCTCTGACAGGATTTCCTGCCGGTCCGTTACCTGTTTGAGAGCGTTGCGTGCAATAGTCTGGAAGGCCTGCTCCACATTGATCGCCTCCTTGGCGCTTGTTTCGAAATATGGGATGTTGTTCTTGCTTTGACACCAAGCCTGTGCTCGCTTGGTTGTCACCTGAAACACAAAGCAGCGATCGTTAAACTTAAGAAACATAAACGCATGATCCAATCCATTTAAACAATATTCTAAACTAAATTCTAAGGCCTCAAAAACTACCAACCATAACTGTACATTTTCTTGAAGAACAAAAACAAAGGGTGCACATAACGACGCCCCTTGCCAAACATACAGTAAATGACGACTGACTGTCTGGACCCACCTGTCTGTTCTCCAAGTCTATCTTGTTGCCCAGCACCACAAAGGGAAAATTCTCCGGGTCTCGAGGGCTGGCCTGGATCAAGAACTCGTCCCTCCAGCTGTCGAGAGTCTTGAAGGTGTTGGGTGCCGTCACGTCAAACACCAGGACGCAGCAGTCTGCTCCACGGTAGAACGCCACGCCTAAGGACTGGAACCTCTCCTGACCGGCTGTGTCCCAAATCTGAGATACAGAAGCGATCAGACACGGTGTGTTCACATACACTAAATAATCAGATTGCTGCAGCATTCTTTGCGTGTGGCATTTCCTCAGTACCTGCATCGTGACAAGTCTGTCATCCACCATGACTTCTTTCGTCAGGAAATCAGCACCTATTGTGGCTTTGTACTGGTTACTGAACTTCTTATTCACATACTGGTTCATCAACGAGGTCTTCCCAACTCTAGGAGAGAAAATAAATCACAGGAGACATTTAGAAACAAGTGACAGAAAAGGTAATGTGATGCATTGATTGGTGAAAGTACAAAATAGGTTCCTTGCTTGTTAAATAAAAGTGAGCGTATTAATACCAGAGCAGAATAAATACCCCAATTAGGTGTTTTCTTTACATAAAGTATCAAGTGTCACTCTTTATTGTTCTCACCGCCTTAGCTTTTAGGCTTTGGCTCAATAACACTCACCCAGAGTCTCCGAGGATGATGACTTTGAGTAGTACTTTCTTCCTTGATGTCATTGTGCCACAGCTGTAAAGTCAAAAAAAGAAAAAGAAGGGAGTAGATTAGAGGGGAGAAGAAAAACCCCAATAGAAGCAGAACATTGCTGGAATTGCTCAAACAAGATGAACACAGGAGTCCTTCCCCGGGATTTGACCCTTCTGACGCGGGCCAACAGGTTTCACAGAAAGATGATGAGGCCCGTGTGCGTCTCAAAATACACTCCAAAGAAATTGGGCTGTTCTCAGAATGAAACCAAGCACACTGTCTCCAATGCATATGTTTACTTCACTTCACAAAGACAAATACAGTAACGGGGTAAAAACAATATGCTGCACCGCATTGTACCATGACACGTGGCTCGAAATACAATTCATGAAACAAAACAATTCCCTCCACTTCGTTTTTGCTTTGCAAAAATATAACAATGGCAGCGCTAGAGCTGTTGAGCTGGAACAACACCGACTATTTTTAGCACACACAGCTGTTTGTTTTTTATTGTTATACTGTAAAGCATTGATATTTATATTTTGCTTATACAAACCATTCAATGGGAAATTAAACAACATTGTTTCACTCCCAAGATGCAATTCTTGCATCTTTTTTTTAAAGCTGGACATTACAGCAAACTAAAAACAAAAATGGAACACGCACCCAGTGCATTCTGAATGCTGAACCATATTAATCATTACATGTCTGTGCTGTATTGCATCATGACTTCCCAGCTGAGACCTGTATGTGTCCTTACCAAAACAGGTGGTGCACTTCAATTATTATCGACACAGACATAAGTATTTTCGTAAAACTACTTGGAAACTAAACTTAACTTGGGAAAAGAAGGCGCAATCGAGGACTTTCTCTCAGCTCTTCTTGAAACGTACTCGTCCTTAACCCAATAACTAATTATATATCGGCTTGTTATAAAATCCCTGATAAATGTCTCCAAATTATTTCTCCCCACTTTTTACATCATATGATGCTGAAATGTGTCTTATTTATTGATGAAAACTGCAACCATATTTCTAGTAATAAATGATCCGGATCATCAACTACAGATTTAGTTCTCTTATCAAATCCATGGCTGATGCTGATTGAAACGGTCTCATATTTGGAGCCTGCTCCAGACAGCAACCAAGCATTTCTCACTTTGACTGAATATGCTTTGTAACAATAAACCTCCCCATATTGATGTAACAACCAAAGTCAAAACTCTATTACTGATGGGCTTCAACTCATCATTCCTCTCAGGTTAAACCTGGATGACATCATTATTAACAACAATTTGGAATAGGTTTAATCCACGCGTCACTTTTACAGCAAGCTAAATTAATGACAATCCACGGCTTTAGTCCACATCAGTGCTACTGTGAGGCAAAACTATTCCCGAGCTATTGCTGCGGCGCTCATAATCTGCAACCCATGACACTGTGTCAGGGACTGATCACATGGTTATAAAACACAGGACTAACGGAACCATGACTTGGCAAGCGTGATTAGCACAGCAAACGCTGCAGTTGCATACAATACACACACACACACACACACACACACACACACACACACACACACACCGGTATAATCCATAGTTGGGATCAATCTGTGGACCTCTCTGGTAGATTCCACTAAATAAACTGAAAGCAGATAGCCCTGTCTCACATGTTTTACCCAACAGCCTGAAATACATCCAACACACTATTTTATACGTTACAGTCTGGGATCAAAATGCTAGATAGCTTAGTAACTACGTATAAGACAACGATGAACCGTAGGTTGGGGTAACAGTATCAGTATTAAACACAGACTCTTCTTACACACCGTGTCAACGATCAATTAGCCGCATCGGTGACATTTCTTAATTTAAGCTAACGTTTAGTTAGCTAAAGCTATAAGGTATATTAACCAACATGAAACTTAGTTGCAGCAAACGTTATATATCGTATATTTATAATATATACATCGTTAGTAAAAGCAATAACTAGAGCCACTAAAAACTAACCTGAGCAAGGATCCTGCAGTAAAAAAAAAAAAAAAAAAGATATATATATATATATCAAAACTGGACTTTTCTTCTGGTTGGAAGCGTCAGCTAGCGAACGGGCTAGCTAACAGGCTAACGGCTCCTGTGCGAAAACAAGACGTTTAAAGCGTCGACAGCGAAGTGACCTCCGACAGCTAGCTCCGCAGCTATCTCTATTTGTCTAACTTAACACTGCCAACACCGATGTCTATCGCTCTTCGTCTAACGGAGGCGATTTGGTACAATGGTCTGTTTCGCCCCGTTACCGTTGACGCTCGCTTTTCCTGTCAAGCTAACGCGCTATCTGCTAGCCGAGATCTGTTCACTTCCTCCAAAACAAGCTCGGTCGACGTCACGCGCTGGACACGCCTTGTTCAACAGAAACCCGAGAAGTCACAATAACACACATGTCATAACTTGTAATATAGATTTCATTAAATATAGTGTGAAGGAACAGAGGAGCCAGTGAACACGAGACTACCTGAGCCTTAAATTGTATGCTTCCCCATTATTATTTTTATAGTTTTAGTGAATAATTATGACGAGTAATTAATTAATTAATTAATCAATATACAGAACAACAACACTTGGGGCCACACATCATTCACATTGAAGTGAAATGTGTCTTTTATTTGAGCAATGTATGGTTGACCAGAATAACCTGCGAGGGAGCCTGCGTGTGACCTACTGATGTTATGATTACTGCCTCGTTGCTGTCATTCACTCCAGACCTTCCAGCCACTGGTAGGACACCCTGATGTCAGCCATCTGTGCTGTTTGCCAGTGGTGCCACCAAATGAGGGTCCTGACCATAAGCCTTGAATTGTCATGGCTGTTTTGTAAGATCATAATGAATTCCTCATGTTGCCAGTTAGCTCTTCGGAGTTAACCCTTTGTGACCCAGTTCACTGTTTCTCTGTTTATTTTTTTTAAATGAAAGACAGGGGCCCTGACGCTAACTTAATCCCAGCTCATTTCCAGTGGTTGCACAATGTCTGTGCTGGATTGTTGGGTGTAATCATGATTTTGAGGACTTTTCAGGTCTTTTCAGCAGAATCAACTCCTGAATCAATGTCCTCTCTGATCAGCTCACTACACCCTCTGCAGTCTGTTCATGAATTAATCCCCAGTAACATTTAAGACATTTATTTAAGTGCTCTACAATTGAATAGTCTTTTCAACTATCTCCTAAACTCCCTCTGAGTGTAATATTTAGTGTTATTAATCACATTTGATTTACAGAACTGTCAACTACTGTGTGTGATTTAGGTGCGACCAGTATTCTATCCTATTACTCGAAAGTCCATCGGCTGATCCTACAAAGACATTAACAGCAATCAGGTATTTGTCCATAAACCCCATGCAATAACAACATTGTGAGAATGCTAAAACACATCCTGCAATTTAAAAAAAAATTAGTCATGCCGAAACCAGGGATCGAACCAGGGACCTTTAGATCTTCAGTCTAACGCTCTCCCAACTGAGCTATTTCGGCCTAATGAGGAAGCCAAAAGATAAATAATTAAACAATCTAGAATTCTGCTGAAATAATGTTATTGTATGTTATTTAGTTTACTGTATGGTACACTGACACTGTCATTAGAAGGCCTACATCACTGACTACCACACATATTTAATGGTCAGACAGTCAGTCCATCAGGGTCCAACATTTCGAGACAAAAAGTTGCAAGGGTTATCTCAATGTGGTTGTCTTCTGACAAAAAACACTTCTTTAATTATTATTTTTCAGCTTGTGCCACAATCGCTTCCGACCGACGTACAGCACGTTGCAAAGAGCGCGCCGTGACGTCATCACGTCGAAGGGAATGAAGCGTCATCCTTTCTGATGTAGAGCGGCACGGCGGCCTTTCTTCGCTGCTCTACGGTTTCCCCTCAAGCTGTTTGTTCTTATCCCGGTTTTTATTTCTTCCAGCTCTGAATTTCTCCCACAATGACTCGAAAGTCGCCACTTCTCGCCGCTTGCCTGCTGCTTCTGGCTGCTGCGAGCTCGCAGGTTTCGGCGGACGGTTTGGTGAACGAGGAGGTGAAGAGGACAGTGGACCTGGGCACTCATCTGGCCAAGATCACCGCGGAAATCGTCCTGTCCAACCAGGGACACTCTGCCGTCCATAGCTTCATATTGGCGGTGGAGGCTGAGCTGGCCCCGCACCTGGCGTACGTCGGAGCCTCGGTGAGAAGAACACCAGTGAATGAAATACCGCCAGCATCTCTCTCTGTAACCCGACTCGCGAGCCTTTAGCCTGTTAGCTAACCACTTCATAGTACGCTACTCGTGTCTTGGCTCTGCAACTCTCGCTGCTCTCAAATAATGCATTCGTTTACCCCCTAAATTGACAGCAGCAACATTGCACGGGTTAATAACGACGTGCGTTCAATGAATGCATGAACTTACAGCTAACTGACTCGTGTGATTCATTCAGTGTGGGTAGCGACAACGTTAGCTAGCATTTCAACACGTACGGCAACTAACGTTGATTTGTTTCGTGCAAAGATATTGGCACGAGCTCATGTGCTCATTTTGCAGAAATGGGCCTAACACGGATCAATTCATTTTGAATTTAGTAAGATAAGGGTTGTAGGACGTTAACTTCCGCAGCGCTGCACGCTCTGTCAGTAGCTGAATGACACGTATGAGCTGGGCAGCTCACTTCCGTGTGTGACTGCGCAGGACTGCCCCACCACACACACACACACACATATACACACGCACTATTATTTGTGAAGCTGTAACGGGGCTCTGTTTTTAGTATGAATAATAAGAGGAATTCTTATACATCGCATTTTAGACCCCTCACTTGTCCTGCGTTTAGAATGAAAGTGTTTTTTTTCTTCCATCGAGAGTATGCTCAAAGCGCAATGTTTCCACAGGTGAAGGGTGATGAGGAGGAGGATGGGACACTTGAACTTCAACAGACAACAATTCAGGGCCAAAGGTATGATGAGATCGGATTCTCGCATTGTTATCCAGCATTGCTTCCACGCCTTCCTGTTTAACTGTCATTGACTTTTAATAGGAAAACAAATGGATTGGGTTATAAAACAATACCTGGCAACTTGCTAAATTAGTGTATCATAAACATTTAGGGTCATTTTGGCAGCATTTTATGCCTACAATGTTAAGGAATAAAAACCAGTGTGTCTCGTAAAAAAAAAATCCTTTAAAGAATCCAAACTGGAATTCCTGAAAACGAGTTTTAGTTGCGTAGTTGCTGATCTTTTACAGCATTGTGCTAATGTGTCTCACCTGTGCTCCTCTCTGTCTCATCTGATCCCATGCAGTGGTTTATTTTACAAAGTGCAGCTGCCCTCCAGTCTGGCAGCAGGCGCTCAGCTGAAAACGAAGGTGGAGATGACGTTGAGCCATGTCCTGAAGCCCTTCCCCACACACATCACACAGGCTGAGCGCCAGCTGGTGGTCTTTCAGGGGAACCACTATATGTACTCCCCTTATCCCACTCGCAGCCAGACGACACGTGTCCGCCTGGCTTCCAAGACTGTGGAGACCTACACCAAGCTTGGTAACCCCAGCAAGAACGATGAGATCCTTGAGTACGGACCGTTCCGTGATGTGGCGCCGTTCAGCGAGGTACAGCTGTGACCAGATCGGATGAGCTTCAAGTGAAGCTGCAAAAAAAATGTTTCTAAAACGTTCTGTGTGTTCTTTATTGTCCAGGATACAATGAAGATCCATTACGAAAACAACTCGCCCTTCCTCACCATCAGTAACATCATTCGGACCATTGAAGTCTCCCACTGGGGTAACATTGCTGTGGAAGAGACTATCAACCTGAGGCACACAGGAGCCGTCCTGAAGGGCCCTTTTTCACGCTACGATTATCAGCGTCAGTCAGACAGCGGCATCTCATCTGTCAAGTCTTTCAAGGTGTTGTATTAAACATAAACCACTGTTGTTGTTGTTTTCACTGTGATGATGATGATGATGATGATGATGACTATAACTATATACTTTCTGCCCAACAGACTATCCTTCCGGCCTCAGCTCAGGACGTCTACTACAGGGATGAGATTGGCAACATTTCCACCTCCCATCTGCAGGTTCTGGATGATTCAGTGGAGGTTGAGGTCAGGCCTCGCTTCCCCTTGTTCGGAGGCTGGAAGACCCACTACATGATCGGCTACAATCTGCCCAGCTATGAGTACCTCTACACTCTGGGTGAGTTGACTTCTAAAAACATAACTAACCCGGACATACGAGAACACTTTGATTCCTACCCATATTCTAAAGAGAACAACGAAAAGTAGAGGTGGATAATTGAGACAAAATGTTGTGTTGACAAGGAAGATTCACCGATGCTTGCTGTTATCCTGATTTATGCCCAGGCTTCTTATTTAGACTGAACCCCAGGGTGTGTTTCTCTTCTAGGGGACCAGTATGCACTGAAGATGAGACTAGTTGACCATGTCTATGATGACCAGGTGATTGACTCCCTCACTGTGAAAATCATCCTGCCAGAAGGAGCCAGGTCAGTGACTGCAAGCAAATCTTCAGTATGTTTGGTTTAGCAGAGATTTCTGCAGTATTTGGTGCTGAGTTTTCACACTTTTCCTGTAATGTCCTCTCAGAAACATCCACGTGGATACACCTTACAAGATTGATCGCATGCCAAACCAGCTGCACTATACGTATCTGGATACGTTTGGGCGACCAGTGCTGATCGCCACCAAGACCAACCTGGTGGAGCATCACATTCAGGATGTTGTGGTAAGACGAACAGTAGAAAGAGATGGGTACATGGATATTCTATATTAAATGCATATTTTGTTTACCTGCAGATTTGTAGGCGATTGCTTAGACCAATGTAACATGTTGGAGTGTTATTAGGTACATGAAGCCAGATAAGCTGCAGAACTGGTAGTAGTATGAACTTGTTCTGAGTTTATTTAAATTTTTATAGGTACATTGTTAAACTTGCTTTGTGGAACACTGCTTAGGAAAGCCTCTAAGAACAGCAAAATGACCCGTATGTTTTTATTTGTGGTATTTATGTCAGTCATGAGGGGCTGTTTAGTGCCGTTAATGTGTTGTGAAGATCTGCCTGGCTAACTGTACTTTCACAATGCATTCTTCTCAGTGCTGTATATTCTCACAGCGTCAACAGTCAAAACAAGGTGTTCAATTTACAATATGCTAGAGAAAAAAATGCAAGGTCTCGTCTTTGAGAAGCTTTAGTCAGCATCGGTTTTGGAATTTTATTTAAGGCAATAGCAGCGTAGTAACGTGATAATATATTGTTTAAGCAGGCGCCCCATGGCTTGTGGCTTAAGAAAGACCTTTTGACCGCAATGTTTATAGTATGGCTGGGGACTTAAGTTGCATGTTGTTCCCCTTTTTCAAATTTTTCTTACATCTCTCTACTTTAGCTATCTAATAATAGCATGAAATGCCCCCCACCCCCCAAAAAATAAAACCTTTTATGATGTAAACTGTGAAAATGTATACAAATCTAAGTCAATAAACCTCTTTTGTGATTACCAGGTTCATTATAACTTCAACCGGATCCTGATGCTGCAGGAGCCTCTCTTGGTTGTAGCGGCCTTCTACATCCTCTTCTTCACCGTCATCATCTATGTCCGCCTGGACTTTGCCATCACAAAGGTATGCCGGGTGTCTCTAAAGGAAACCTGGTTTCTGCTGGCCTGGTTTTCCCCCTCCCTTTGGCAGATATTCTTTATAATTATATTTCTGTGTGGACGTCTGTCTTCTTTGTTCAGGACCCTGCGGCTGAGGTGCGTATGAAGGTGGCCTCCATCACCGAGCAAGTGCTGACTCTGGTCAACAAGCGCCTGGGTCTGTACCGACACATGGACGAGGTGGTCAATCGCTACAAGCAGTCCCGCGACACCGGGGCTCTCAACAGCGGTCGGAAGACCCTGGAGGCCGACCACCGCACTCTCACCAACGAAATCAGCTCGCTGCAGGCGCGCCTCAAAGCAGAGGGCTCCGACTTGGCTGATAAGGTGAGCGTTGCGTATTCGAGAGCGTAGGCCGAAATGGCGCAAGAGAAATGATCTAAAAGTACAGCGACGTTAACCCGCCCTCTCTGTGCTCTCAGGTCGGGGAGGTGCAGAAGCTGGACGGCCAGGTCAAAGACCTGGTGTGTCGCTCCTGCCAGGAGGCAGAGCGGCTGGTGGGGGGCAAGGTCAAGAAGGAAGCTTACATCGAGAGCGAGAAGACTCTGACCGTCAAGAGGCAGGAGCTGGTCGGCCGCATCGACAGTCTGCTGGATGCCCTCTAAGCTACTCCTGCCACATAGCGCACGTAAACAGACGCACAACACCCCTGCTAGGATATACAACCGACTATTTGTATGAATGAGACACAAATTCTTACACTTTTTCTTTTACCATCTTTGAACCCAGACAAGGACAATTAACATCTCATCTTCTGGTAGTGATGGGTTTATCCAAACATGTGTGCCTTGTGATAAACTTGAGGTCACTGTGCGCTCGGCTCTACAGCAGCTACGTTTTGGCTTTTTGTGTTCTGTTTTTGAGTTTGTTGAGCTACATTTAAACGTTGTTGCACTGCTCAGACTTGACACTTGATTTTGATGTTCAAATCTGAAATGTTCTTTTTTTTTTTTCTTCCCCCTCTTAAGTATGTGTGGTTATGGGACTTTTATTTGGAAAACTAATAGGAGAAGGGCCCAGGTCTCATGTCTTTACTCACATATGCCATATTCTAAGGTTGAATCATCTCTTGCTCTCAAAGTATTAAGGTGATCTTTTATTCAATCATGTCTCTTTTGCACTTACAACTTTTTTCTACTCGCCCATGACTGACGTTTATTTTTGAACAAATTTGAAGCTCTGATTCTGCATCGTCTCAAATGTTTGTTTTCGATGTTCCTCAGTCATATTTTCTACATTTTGTATGATTTTTCTTTTGTTTTGTAAGTGGTGTTTTGACCATGAGATTAGTGAATACATGAGATTAGGTTGTATGCGAGAAAAGACATGGGGGGTGGGACACCAAGATTGGCGAAATGGGCGATGATATGGAAAGTTATCAAATTTCAAATAAAGTTTTGAGAAACTCATCATTTAGCACGTTGTTTTTTTTTTAATATTACACCACAGGTGTATAAAGATGGACATTGGAGTTCTGGTTTACAGATGTATTCGTTCATTTGGGGAAGCAATACCCTTGGTTAATCAAAAGAGGGCGCACCTGTATCGAGAACCACCAGTTAACCATATTGGAGGCTTTCTTCTGTTGAGCAACTACACTGCATTTATGACCCTGACATTTAATACTCTAAGAAAATGTCATCCTGACATCCTAAAATAAAAACCTGCGATATATGCACTACAGCTGGTGCCCCATTTAAAACGGGCACCTCAGAGGGAATTTCCAGCACATTGTTGCCTTCCTTGTTTCAGTGAAACCACACCTATCGCCCTCTCCTCCTCCCTAGCCGGCAGGCAGAGCAGCCGACCTGCCTCGATAGAATTCGGCGCCCAGGACAAACACAAGGGTCAGTCTGAGGTCACTGCTTTCCCTCTGAGGTCACCAGGGGTCCTGGCAGGTCACTTCCTGCTCCATAATAACAGGCCCAGTTCCCCTCACAATGATAATGTTAACATATTGTATGTGCCATACAATAATCATTCTGAAAATACACAGCAGGGGGAAAGCAAAGACAATGTCTGTTCGCACTGATGCTCGGTGCTGGTGAAAGCCACACAATAGCAGTTTTGTTTGTGTGTTTGTACTTGAGTGGAGATTTGGAGCGGTGAGAGTTCGTAGAGCCGGCGAGTCTCATTCTCACAGCAGAACACAGCACACGTCCACCTCAACGCCATGCAGCGACTGTGTGGAGCAAACCGCTGAGCTCACGTCTGCCTGCCGCTCTGTAACGATGCTATCGGGCCACTCTGGGTTTGAGCGCTGGACTGACGTGCCTGAAGCATTTCTTTGGGGACTGGAAAGTTCATTTCAAATTTGTGGATTTCATTACTGGCCTTGAAAATATACATTCTTAAAACAAAAGAACTTGAATTCATTAGTATATTTAAGCTTTCTGGACGTCTCTCCATCCTCAGATCAACATAGAGATTCATAATAATACCGTTAGAGTTGAATTTCACCAGGATTTCGTGGCCAGAGTCTGTATTTATCAAATTATTAAAGTTATTATTGTTTTGAAACGATTGTAGGCAACAATTTACTTAACATCTACTAATATGCACATTTCAGAAAAGGTTCAGAGGAAAGAATAAAGTGAACATTGAATTGTATTTGTGCAATCTTATTATTTAAAACTTAATTTTGTGCCCCTAAAAAAACATGTAGATACTGCACTGTGTGTTTGGACCCATATTGTATTGTATTGTTTCTTCAGTTCTTCTGTCCATTTGAGCTAATTTGACAAATTGATCTTAAAGCAAATGCATAACATGTGATATAATGAAAGCTACAACATTAAATCACATCAATTCCACCAAAGTAAAGGACTATTCTGTATCTCAGTATCTCAGTCACTGCAGTTTGTTGTTTTACTTCTTTCTCGTTCTTTCCAACATGCTCTTTTGTTGGTATTTATTTGTATTTTTTTCAAAAATTACTCACTTCTAGGGCATTATACTTTCTATATGATAAAACCGATGTCTGATTCGGGTCTTTACTTACTGTAGCCCACATATGTTGTTAGTGTTGGCTTTGTAGGGCAGAATAGTAGGCTGTTGCCTCTCAGTCTGGCCATTCATTCTCCGAGCATACCTGATTAGTCATGTGATCATCTGTTAGTCGGAGTAAGTCTCTTGATATAAATGCCTCTTATTCTTCAAAGTGTCTTTCAATGTGATGTTAGAAGGACGCTGTTGGCAAGTATCACGCTGCTGAACTCTTCCCTGCCCTCATGAAGATCATCACTGAATATGGCTCATGTTTTTGTGCTTCCCTGTTGGACTGACGTTATGTCATTGACAGGGCATAGTCTTGTGTGGTCTTGGTGTTTGGCTGATTGGCCTTTCAGTCTTTTCAGTAGCTCTGTCCTCTGGCCCAGGATGTGATTACCGGTCGCAGTAGAACTGCGGTTTATCTGTTGGCGTAAGCCGAGCAGAATACTGTTTGAACCGGAATTCATGTGCAGCACTGTATCCTGATGTGGCAAACCGTGTGTGTGTGTGTGTGTGTGTGTGTGTGTGTGTGTGTGTGTGTGTGTGTGTGTGTGTGTGTGTGTTTCTCTGTGTGTGTGTGTGTGTGTGTGTGTGTGTGTGTGTGTGTGTTTCTGTGTTTCTGTGTGTTTGTGTTTGAGGTGGATGAGGGGTTTGTGCAGGGTGGTGGACGGGTTGGGCCATGTGGTTGAGCTGTCATGGTCACCCCACCCTCAAGCATGGAGTTGATTATTATCTTCCTTTCCTGAAGTATAGTAAAGATGCAAAGTGTGTTCTTTCTTTATCTGCCAGAAAAATAATGAATATGCAAAAAAGAATGTATAGTCAAACTATGTATCAGTTGAAGGGGTAATCCACAAACCCTGGGCCTTGTGACGTGGTGGTGATTGATTACATTGAGGGCTCACCTGCAGTACTCTCCCTCTTAATCTTTCTTGCTCTGAATTACACACACACACACACACACACACACACACACACACACACACACACACACACACACACACACACAGACACACACACACACACACACAGAGACACACACACACACAGAGACACACACACACACACACACACACACAAAGAGGGAGGCAGAAGTCACCAGTCAGGGAACAATATCCTGCTCAGAAGACCCTTCACAGCACACTCTCATAAATCACTGAGACAGAGCCACCACCCTCACTGTCAGTATGTTATTATGCACACATACACACACACACACACACACACACACACACACACACACACACACACACACACACACACACACACACACACGTTCCCCACAATATACATTTATTCAATTTCAGTCAATCCCGTTACCCAGCCATAAAAGGATGTCATCGAAAAGAAGAAATATGACTCAAATCTAAACTCAAAACTTTCCCTCAAAAACACGCCTCACCTGCGCTGATTCCCTCTGGCTCTGCTTAAAACACACGTCTTCACAACAGCAGCTCTGTGTCCCGCTCTTCCCTGGCCCTCTGCACCGGCCATTCCTCAGTGACAGGGTGCCGGGATGAGGGGATGAGAGGCTCTGAAGGGCGAGGTGAGGGATGGATGAAAGCCCCGCAGCTAAGGTCCCGGGGCCCTGCGTCCTGTGCAGGTGGCAGGTGTGATCTGGCCGGGTGCAGAAGCGTGAGGGCAAGGAAGAGAAGGACAATGAAGGCGTCTGTGGCCCTCGTTGCAGCTGCGGCAGACAGGGAGGAGCGGGGCTGACAGATCAGACAGTCAGACGGACAGAAGGATGGAGGAAGGGAAGGACAGCGTCGGACACGCAAAGATGGAGATGGGACTTCAAACAGAGGATTGGGCCCTGGGTGCAGAGAGACGCATTCTTGTCTGGCACGGAGGAGGTGGGGACAGAGGGAGGGCAGGGAAGACGGATGGCTCAAAAAAAGGCGAGCATCAAAGTCCACAGTCGTCCTCCTCTCGTGCAGATGTTTACATTGCGCACACTTTTGCTCAAAGCCCCTGTGCTCTGCCTATATATGTGTGCACATTGATGTCAACCTCCCTCTCCTTATGGATTTGTATCGATGAGACAGTAATCCTCTTCCCTTGCCGCCCTTGTGTGCAACTGTCCACAGCTCCCACTAAGACCCGCTGATCTCTGCCACATGGCGCTCCATCAAAGCACTGATGGTCATGCCTATCAGGGCGAGTTTTGCCAACAAAAAAATTAAAAAAAGCTGCAGCCGCGTGGCTCATACATGAGCGGCGAATGAAGGTCTAACGCTACTTTAGACTTTGTATCATCTCGGGTCACATGAAGGCGAGTGAAACAAAGCTGCTCTCTGTTAAAAAGCACTCTTGTCTGAGCGTGTGCACAGACACACGCACGTTTCCTACTTTCTCTATCGGACCTGATTAGAGTGACAGGGGCACTTCCCATTGGCTGTGAGAGTGGCCCTCTCCTTCCCAGGGCAGCCAATTTCCCCTACTCCAGAGCTGATAGGAAACTTTGATTGTCCACTGAGCTCAGGAGAGACAAAGAGATTTTTCCTCTTGCAATCCACATATCGCTCCATCACATCTCTACCTACAATCTCCCCACTTGCTCTCTCTCCTCCTCTTCTCCACCATCTCTCCCTCTTGAATTTTCTTGACTTATTTCCATGATCACCACTGTTGTGGGCTGCTGAATGCGAGTCCATTAAACTGGCACTGACTGCTTTGATGGGCAGGAAGTTTCACTTTATATGGTGACATCTGCATCCTGTGACACAACCCTGCCTACATGATCGGCGGTCCTGCCCTACTGTCCTTTAATAGCAATCCTATAATTGTATTCTGTGAGCACAAGAGGATGCGGCTAAAACATTTGCATGCTGGTATGTACTCTCGTTGGGTGTGAAGTGGATCGAGAAAGAGAGGGGGCTAAATAAGCAAGGCCTCTAAACATGTGAGGAGAGCCAACAGGAAACAGAGCTCCCTCTCTTTCTCTCTCTCTCCGCCCGGTGCTGGCCCTCCCTGAGAACACACTTCCTGTCAGAGCTCCTCTAACTTCCTGTCCAGCCACCAGGAATCCCAGCTGGAACATTCCAGCTGTGCAATAGTCTCCCTCCCTCTCTCTGGGCTGCTTGATTCCTACAATGTCTTTTCTTGCTCAAGCCCTCAGAGTCACTTGTGCAAACACACAGTGAGTAGCGTGCACACACACACACACACACACACACACACACACACACACACACACACACACACACACACACACACACACACACACACGCACACACACACACACACACACAGGGCTGAGGCTCTTGCAGTGCTATTGCATCCTCTTCTCGCCAGGGGTCGCTACATAACAGCACATCCTCTCCTGCGTCTCTCCCCTGCAGCGTGGCAGTCTCCGCCTCAGTGCTGGGGACACTGGGCTCTTCTATCTCCTCAGAAGTCTCTAAATTATAATACTAGTTGTTGTTGTTGTTTTTGTTGTTGTTTTTTAGGGCATGGAAATGCGCAGTGCCATTAGTCTAATGGCATTACAGGAAATGGCAGATGCATGTTTATAAATGTGTCCTCACGCGGGGTCCATATGGGGGGAAAAAGCAGGTTTGGTGACTTTGTGTATGACCTTTTCGGAAAGAGAGCTAATCCCGAGCTATAATAGACTCCGGGACCGATATGGAAAACTGCTGCACCGTTATCTCGGTTGTCTAGGAGACCATCAGAGCACCGGGGCCGGTGGAGATGCCACGGTATTAAAAGGTGTGTGTGTGTGTGTGTGTGTGTGTGTGTGTGTGTGTGTGTGTGTGTGTGTGTGTGTGTGTGTGTGTGTGTGTGTGTGTGTGTGTGTACGTGTGTGTGTACAAGAAAATGTTTTCATTTTTTTGGGGGTCATAAGTGTCACTCATAAATACTGCATTATAGACCCACTTTTTTTTGTTTGGCACGTGTGGCCAGCAGCTTTCTTATTCTGTCGCATGTTGAAATTATTCATTCGATTTGAAGACACTTGGATCCCAAGACATTTGGGAACACATAAAGGTCAGTCATGAAAAAGTGTCTTGTTATTCGTTCAATTAAACTGCCCGCGCCTGACATCGATTATAAAATGTGGCCTATAAGTGTGTAGGTCTTCTGTTTTCCAAATGATAGCACACACAGACTGTGGACCAAACGCAGTTTATTTAAACGATAACGCGCCTAATGTTCGGCCCGTGTGCTCTGGAGACAAGTCGGCTACTGACCAGACAAAACCAAACCAGAGCAAACCGACGGTGCATGTTAAGCGGCTTAGCTTGTTGTGAAACTGAGGATAATGCTATCACGTTGCGATGTGTTTATTAGGACGGAATCGTTTTCACAAGCGCAATCATAGTGGGAAATGGAGCTCATCGCTGTTATCTGCATCTTGTGCTCTCTTATCTGGAGAGATATAGCCTAAAAATATCAAAACCACACACTTACTAAATGTAGCCTGCATCTTAAATCAACTGTGGGTTTTTCTCAAATCGTAAACGTGTGACACAATCGTCTTATTTAAAAATAATTTGAAAAAAACAACAACTGATGAGCTACAAACATCGCCCATGTGATTTTCCAAAAGATGGCATAAATACAAATAAAAAAAAATTAAAAGAGCTCTACATCCTCGAGCAGTAATGGGACTAATCAGACAGATAGGCATCATATCACAGTGATGTTTAATACCGCGTGTATTGATATGTAAAGTGTCCTGTGTGTACCAATAAACTCCCTCTAAAGCTAAACACAGCCTATATTGGCTGTACCGCTGCTGCGCGTGAATATTTCTCGCCTATCTGTCTCTATCAACCTGCGGGACCCCCTCACACACACACACACACACACACACACACACACACACACACACACACACACACACACACACACACACACACACACACACACACACACACACACACACACACACACACACACACACACAAATGATGCATTAGATGCATTGAATGTATTTGTTGTGCAAGTTTGAAAAGGCGGCGATAATCTGGGAGTGAGAGATAAGGAACACCAATTTATTCAGCAGCACTTTGGACCCCGCTTCCAGCCTCGGTCGGTGCTGACACCCCCAGCAGTTTGCTGATAACGATTAGGCCATTTATTATCTTCACAGAGAACAAAGATTGCGTGGTGCCGATGAAATATTACCCCCGGTAATAATCAGAAGGAGAAGGGCCCCTGGCATCTAATGCCGTGTGCATAATATCGTCCCTGACGAAAAGCGTATACACACGCACACAAACATACACGCACACACGCAAACAGGCGGAGTCTCGTGCAAAACATGCAGAACATTGATTAACAATACAAGTGCAAGGAGACACAAATATAGCATTAGGCTATAATGTTGTGAAGTAAATAATTGATATCGGTCTATTTCCAATGTAATAATAATAATAATAATAATAATAATAATAATAATAATAATATTGATGATGGTGATAATAATAATAATAATAAGCAAATCATTTGGCGGTTATCAAGAGGTCATTATCTCCTGACAGCGCCTAAACAAAGTAGTTGATTTAACAAACTTTGAGTTCTCTATTTGACCATCTGCTTTTAAATTGCTTCACATGATCACATTGTCACAATTCTCAACTAATTCAAATATAATTAGGCTATATACTGTTAAAAGGTAATACTATTGACAAACTGTATTAATATTTAATATATATATAATCTATATAGCTGCAGAATACATGGCAGCTTTTACACCAACCAACAACCTGCCATGTCTGTCTTCTCTCTTACCTGCATGTGCTGTAGTGTGCGTGATGCTTAATTTGTGCACGACAAATATATAGCTATTTCTACATGTTGTAACTACAAAAGGTTGCTCATAAATATGCCAAATAACCAAAAGTCAAACTAGTAATGCTGTTTTTCAAAGAAAATATTCTATTATATCACAGTCAGACAGACACACTTTAAAAAAAAGTGATTTTCATCTAAAAAAGCCTCACGGGTTTCATGAGTCAAACATGTGGAGAAACCATCAGCACTTCATTCATGCTGAACAAAGTTATATTTCTGAGGACAAACCTTGATATGTTGAGCTCTCGCATCTTTGCTCTGGTGGTTTTCAACATTGAAACAAATGTGATTTATTCAGTCAGACTTTTTCCTTCTTTTCTTCCCCTTCTTTTTGTGCTGCGTGTGTACTCTGGGGAGCACGAGCCCCGAGTGGCAGAGGTCCTCGCGCCCCTTGCACCTGCCTGGCTCCGGCGCCGCGCACGAGCCCAGGTCGCGTGCAGGAGATTTTAGGAGCTTTGCATGTTTTACAAAGTTGTTGTTACTGTGTGGGATTTAAAACACAAAAAAGGAGGTTGGGGGGAGACGTATCTTTCTTTCTTTTTTAACACATTTAACTGGGCAGGGGAGGCGGAGGGGGGGGGGGGGGGGGGGGGGGGGGGGGGATCTCGGTAAGTTAATTAGGACCAGTGAGGCTGTCAGTTTTAGTGACAGCAAACACAAGAGTAACATATCATTAACAACATAGTATTTGACTTAAACTGGACATGAAACATGAAACAAGGAACATTTCGCATTTATACGCTCAGTTTAACAAAATGCACAGTCAAACTTTTTTCCTTCTCTTTTGGCCACAAGCTGCGACAGTTGCTCGTTTACAACTTGCTTCCAAACTCTCAGAGATTGAGCATGCGTATCATGTTGCACCTGGCTGGGACATGCAGGTGGGGGCCAGGGGGACATCCATTGGACCTTAAAAGACCCAGAGAGTCCTCACCCCTAAATGTATTTATTTAGTTTCCTTATTATTTTAGAAGTGAAATAGCCTATTGTTATTATACGTCCTCACTTATATGAGAGCTCACAGACCATGTGGCCCTTGAGATAAAACGATAAAACGCTAAAGGGCCACAAGTTCAACGCTATTGATCGCCTCTTGGGAACAGGTATTGCTGCCAGTTTCTGTCTATTTAACCGGGACCCGGAAGACGGGCTGCTGGCTGACGTGCCATTACGTTGCTGTTGCTCATACGGCCACTGAAGTTTGTGTTGCTCATATTCAGAAAGGTTTGGATACAGCGAGAGAGGAGGACACACACACACACACCGCTCTCTCTGCCGGGGGGACGAGACAGCGAGCAGCGGCTCCAGGCCACCGTTGTTCCATGTTGTCTCGACGGCGTCTTTTATAACACAAATAAAAGCAGGGCTCTCCCGGACAACCTTTCCTCGGCGGCCGCTCGTTTTGCGCAGTTTTGTGGGAGAGAAGCGCCGCAGCTGTGCAGCGAATCGGATGGACGCACTTTCTCCGGTCGGACTCAGAAAGCGCAGCTCTGCTCACATAAGACTGAATCTGTAAGTGAATTACAAACATTTTTATTTGAATCTGCCGTTTTCTATTCTTCCTTTGGGAAATGTTATTTCCCATTTATATATTAAAATAAGCAAATACGGACGCAAATATACGGCTATATTAAAAATCGTTTAACACATAAATAAAATCATCTCGTCGGTCGTTATTAACGTTATTGTAGCAAAAAAAACAATGGCTTATTTTTCTGTAGCATTGCTTGAGCTATAGCTTTCATGACTGTTGAGGGATGATTGTACTTTCACGCTTTGTTCAAAGGCCCTAATTCCATCTTATATTTACCTTCACATTCAGCATTAGTTTGTCACGGCTTTTAGCCTGTGAGCCTCCATAACGTCTGAGAAGAAAGCGGCACAATATTGGATTACACGTGTAAAGAATATGTATTGTCAATATTCGTTGTGAGCTACTTTTGTTATATTCACTGGCATAGTCTGCTTTCTTTCTGTCTTTTTAGATTAAGTAGCTGTACTATTTGTTTAACCAAGCGGACAATAAAAAAAAAGAAGCATTGAGTCAAAACTGATAATTAATGCACCTACCAATAATAGTATTGCACCTAGCAGGTCGCGTTAATGCTATTAATAATGAATTATATTGTCGCCCACTTTATGTTGCAAGGTGTTCTATTCCTGCAGGCACACACACACACACACACACACACACACACACACACACACACACACACACACACACACACACACACACACACACACACACACACACACACACACACACACACACAAAAACTCGATCACGAACTGGATTAGTGTATCATCAGCATGATGTTAGTGACGACAAAGGTATTCAATTGTCACGCTTTAAAATGCGTAATGGCTCGAGCACTCATCTTTCATCAGCAGAGAGAGCAATCACATCCCTACAATGGTGGAGCAGAGACAGGGCGGGCATGCAGGAGCTGCAGATACATGGCACCTTTTACACCAACCAACCAGCCAGCCTCCCTTCTCTCCCCCTCCCTCCTTCTCTCGTACCTGGGCTGTGTGCATGGTGCTAG